>OVAY01000570.1:1844-45457 GCA_900406395.1 Kernera saxatilis
TTGAAACGGAAGAGAGGCTGGTCTTGGTCCTCTCTGTTTCTAGTTTCTACCGTCGATACAGATCTCTTCCTTCGCTTTAATCGAATCAATCAGGGGGAGACGGATCGACGCGAATAATAGTGAAGTCGAATTTTCGATTTTGAAGGTCGACACCTGTTGGATCGGGTGAATCCAAATGGTTCGATCGGGTAATTTAAGCGTCGATTCTTCGGCGAGTCATCGACGGACGCCGTCTCGTACGGTGACGTTGGGTCATATACAGCCTCAGGCTCCGGCTTATCGTACCGTCTACTGTAATGATCGGGATTCTAATTTACCCGTCCGGTTCAAGGTACGCTGGATTAGTAGTGATTTTTGGTGCGGCATGTGTGTTGATTGTCCGTTCTTGTAATACTGTGTATGGTTTCTGAATGGATTATCGGATATGCGCATTGGAATTTGTGCTTTTTGGATTCATCGATCTGGATTTTTGTTTTTTGTTTAGCTTGTGCTATAGTCAATTTGTGTGTTTTTCTAATACTGATGAATGTGCAATAATCGTTTCAGGGTAATTCGATTTCTACAACAAAGTACAATGTTTTCACCTTTCTGCCGAAGGGTTTGTTTGAACAGGTAAATACGTATGGTTTTTTTTCTTTGTTAGTTGGATCTACACTAATAAAGGGTTGAAAGCATCTAAGCGTTATTAACTTAGCTCCAGCATGCATTTAAGAGTTTTCTGTAATTGAACACAAGGATTTACCAGCCGAGAATTGTGCTATGATGTGGGAGTGTCTTGGATATTTTTGTCTGTAATGCACTAATGTTTCGAGGCTAGAGTGAATTTACCTGTGAAATTAGGATCAAAGTCGTAAATGAAGTTACACCTGATGTGCATTCCCAACATAGAACACCTCCAGCCCTTTCCACATGGCTTTTCTGTTATGTGTTGTGATCTTAGTTTATGATTTGTTTCCTGACAGTTTAGGCGCATAGCAAACATATACTTTCTGGGAATTTCGTGTCTGTCAATGACACCCATAAGGTATGTGAACTCCATGGGAAGTTGTCTAATTTTGACGTTTTTTCGAAGTTTCCTCGTGTTTATTTGATATTCTGTACATGGAGTGCCATTGTTCTGGTTGGATGAAAATTTTACTGATTAATTATGCATGATTTATGCAGTTATTAACTAGATAGATTATTTGTTCTGCAGCCCTGTGAGTCCAATAACAAATGTAGCTCCGCTGTCAATGGTGCTTCTAGTCTCTCTTATTAAAGAGGCTTTTGAAGACTGGGTAAGGGATAATTATCTGTTCTTCTTTTGTTTTTCCATTGCAGAAATAGCCCATTTCTCGCTTTAGAATAGAATTATTTCAGCGCTAAAATAATCTGTTCAAGTTGCGTTGGAGTATCAACTCCTATCTGCGTCTCAACTTCTAAATCTTTCTTCGGATAATATGGTGCAGAAACGCTTTCAAAATGATATGTCCATAAATAATAGCACAGTGGAGATCTTACAAGATCAACAGTGGGTACCTATTCCCTGGAGAAAGTTGCAAGTAGGAGATATTGTCAAGGTTAGTCCTTTGTTGTTCTATCAGAGGTGAATCTATTCATGATTAGATGACTCGCTCTTTGGTTACCCGTATTATTTTTTTTATTTGTGTTTCAGTGCGTTGTTGGCATACATGTTTAGTTGTTTGTACTGCCTCCATTATATTTATTCTGATAGAGTTCAATTACCTTATGTAATTTATGTGTCATTGTGCTGCTTTCCACCGTGGTAACTTAATCCCTGCTATCTCCAAAATGGAAGCGCTTTATGACTTCTTGACATACATTTTAATACTGGCCTCTAGCAAAGAACACTGTGTTTATGAATTGTTTGTGTTGACTACATTTCACGGTTCTAATTTATCATTTAGGATTCTCAAAGGGGAGGGACGCCTGTCAATTAAGATAGGAAACTAATTTTTCAAATTTGCCTTGCATTCTGTTAGGCACTGAACTTTAGTTACCACCGTGATTCGACAAGAATTATAAGTACAGTGAGACAGAGAGAGATTTGATTAATGAGAGCCTCGCCCGTTACAGTATTAAAGAACTGAGTAAAGAAACTATGTAATTGCAGCCCTGGCTGCTCTTGAAACTTTGCTTTTACTCTGGTTGAGACACTGCGTTCTTCTCCTTTTCTCCAACTCATCTTGATATTTTTTGTTCCTTCACACGTAGACTCTCCAATGCTTACGATGTTCATGCGATTTACAGTTCTGACAGCATGCTTTCTTTGCACTATTTCAGAAAATTTTATTTTTGATTTAAGACCTATAATGTTAACTAAGTTTCCTGATTTTGCAGATAAAACAAGATGGATTTTTTCCAGCAGATATCCTTTTCCTGTCCAGCACTAATCCTGATGGTATCTGCTACGTTGAGGTGCCTCTTCTTTGAAAGCCCCTTTCAGAAATGATATTGATTTCTCTTTGTCCAGGACAAAAGCTGCTATTCAAGAACGTTCTCTTACTTAGTGTACCGTTCATTTGCTTATTTCTTGTGAGTGCAGACTGCAAACCTAGATGGAGAAACAAATTTAAAAATAAGAAAGGCCCTTGAAAGGACATGGGATTACATGGTACCAGAGAAAGCTTCTGAGTTTAAAGGTTAGCCTATGGCTTTGATTGTTGTCATGCAAGAATTTTTTCGTAGATGGATCTTGCAGTGACGTATAGTACGTAATTCAAATAAAGTTAATGGGTTCAGGTGATTTGGCATTGGTTGGAGAAACAATTGTCTGTTTTTAGTATCATACATTGGTTCATTACCTTCTGGCGACAAAATGAAACTGACTGAAAAAGGTTCACTTGGGTGGTCAGGTTACTTTTTTTAAGTTACCCTGCCAAGTGCCAACTCCTTGCCTTTTCTTATATCACATCCTGATGTACGGATCTAAGCATCACCAGAACTAATGGCAGCAGAGTCGTAAATAGCAGTCGATTTATCATTTGTTTAGTGTTTGTCTGGCTCTTGTAAAGAGAGGTTATTGTTAAATTCTGGTAGAGTTTTTCTAATATTATTTTGCCAACAGAGTTGTTATATATGTTCTTGACCTTGTCTCTTATCCATTTTCTTCTGTAAATATATGTACATGTGATTTTTATTTGTTCTGACGGTCCTTCATTTTATTCAACTTTTTTTCATTTGAGTATGATAGTGTTGCAACTGTTTAACACACGTCTTCACTTTCTCCACCCATGCAGGTGAAATTCAGTGTGAGCAACCAAACAATTCTCTGTACACTTTCACCGGGAATCTTATGGTGCAAAAGCAGACGTTACCTCTCTCTCCAGACCAGCTTTTATTGCGTGTATGATTGACTGTTTCTGCCTTATTTTTGCAATTTCATGATTTGGTCATTCATGTTTTTCCTTTGTTTTGGATCTTGTTGATCCATTTATGAGATCACTTGATTTTTGTTTGCAGCTTTATATCCTTGGATTTTTAAAAGTACAGATTTCCATGCATGTAGTACAGAGCTTTATATCCTTGGATTTAATAATATTCTGAGACTCTTGATATGATATCTACATTTTCAGGGATGCAGTCTTAGGAACACAGAATACATAGTTGGAGCTGTAGTTTTTACTGGCCATGAGACGAAGGTAAGCTCTCGTGAAGCTTGTTTTATGAGAAACTATCTTTGCAAACATGTGTTTCTAGCTTACAAGATTCATGTATTCGAAAACCATTCTATGGTTTCTACTTCATTTTGTAGTTTCTACGCATACAATTTGATGCTATCTATGGTGAATTCTACATGTGTAGGTGATGATGAATGCCATGAATGCTCCTTCCAAAAGAAGTACGCTGGAAAAGAAGCTTGACAAACTTATTATTACAATCTTTTGTGTCCTTGTCACAATGTGTCTAATTGGAGCTATAGGCTGGTGTGGTTTCTTCTCAGTCTTGTGAATCATCAAGTCATGCGTCAATTGTTTCACCGTATTCTCCAGTCTCATGTCCTGTTTTGATACTGTTATCTATATTTGTTAATTTTGCAGTTCAATTGTGACGGATCGTGAGGACTATTACTTGGGTCTGCATAAATCAGATTGGGAATACCGTAATGGACTCATGGTAAATAGCTTTGTGTAGTTGAAGTTGATTTCCGTCAATATCTGGATAACCATTTTGCTTCTCTTTGCTGCCACAGATAGGGTTTTTCACCTTTTTCACTCTAGTCACTCTGTTCTCGTCAATTATACCAATCTCCCTTTATGTTTCTATTGAGGTATGTCTTTCCTAGTGTCCTATGTTAACTATATTCAATACAAGGACTGGCAATTTGAGTGATTCTATTTTCTCTCTTTATACGAAACCCAGATGATCAAGTTTATCCAGTCGACTCAGTTTATCAACCGGGATCTTAATATGTATCATGCTGAAACAAATACCCCTGCCTCGGCCAGGACTTCCAATTTAAACGAGGAGCTTGGACAGGTAGCTATCAGTCCATGTCGCATACTGCCACTACTGATCTACGCGACAAATTGTTACTTTTATGATATAGATATCTATTTTAGATATATAATTTGGTATTGTTCTCACTGAACTTGCAAATACTATGGTATCTTCCAGGTGGAATACATATTTTCTGATAAAACTGGAACGCTGACTAGAAATTTGATGGAGTTCTTTAAATGTTCAATTGGAGGAATAAGTTATGGATGTGGTGTCACTGAAATAGAAAGAGGAATCGCTCAGCGTAATGGCTTAAAAGTTCAAGAGGTACTATTTTTTTTTAGATGGGGAAGTTTCTTAATGCATTATGGTGCAATGGAAGCATGTCTAATTTGCACCGCTATACAAATTCTCAGGAGGAAAGGTCGACTGGTGCAATAAGAGAAAAGGGATTTAATTTTGATGATCCAAGGCTAATGCGGGGGGCTTGGAGAAACGAACCTAATCCTGAACTTTGCAAGGTGCCTTACTTTCATTCCCTAGAGATTTTGGCTCACATTAAGTTCAAGAATTGTAATAGGAAAGAGGTGATGGGGCTCTAGGGCTAATCTAAAAAAGATTTCTTGCTTTCTTCCATGAAAAAGTGCGGTCTACGGTGTATTTTTGATAGGTGTTGAGACTTGAGATCTGAACTTGTAAGGTTCTTTTGTTCTAGTCTTTTGGCTCTGACCACAGCCCGAATTCTAAGTCCTGAATTCTAGATCTCTGTTCTGGGAGCCTTATAAAGAATGGTTCTGACTAAAGCCTCTAAAATATTATAATGACATTTTTTTGGTTTAGAAAAGTTCCTTCGGTTTTGGGTTCCAGATTTATGCTGCGTCTTTTTTGGGCATTCACATGCAGATGCTAATATGATTCTAACTTAAGATATTGTACTTTCGATATTTGTAGGAACTTTTTAGATGCCTGGCCATCTGTCACACAGTCCTTCCTGAAGGTGATGAGTCCCCTGAGAAGATTGTTTATCAAGCTGCATCTCCAGATGAAGCTGCCCTAGTTACTGCCGCCAAGAATTTTGGATTCTTCTTTTACAGGTAATTCTCATTACCATTCAATTTCCTAAGATAAATTTAATTTGCAATTAGTTAACTAGCCCCATGATTCGTAGTTCTAAATTGTATATTTTCTTCCATAGACGCTTTTGTTTGTCAAGTCTCTGTTAGTTTGTTATAGACTACTTTCATCTATTTGCAGGCGTACTCCAACTATGGTGTATGTTCGCGAGTCTCATGTGGAGAAGATGGGAAAGATTCAAGATGTGGCATATGAGATCCTTAATGTTCTCGAGTTCAACAGGTCTATATGACAGTGAAATGTTTGTTTATTTTCTCTTTCATGATTTAAGCATACCATTGAAATTTTACACAATGATAACAGTACAAGGAAGCGCCAGTCTGTTGTATGTCGTTTCCCAGATGGAAGGCTCGTACTCTACTGTAAGGTAATAGTTCTTCAAGTACTTAGTTCTCTGTGTAGTTCCAGGTCAAATTTTGATCATTGCGTGGAACATTGTCCACAGGGTGCTGATACTGTAATCTTTGAGAGATTGGCTGATGGTATGGACGATGTTAGGAAAGTAACAAGAGAACATTTGGAACATTTTGGATCTTCTGGATTGCGTACCCTTTGCCTTGCATATAGAGATTTAAACCCTGAAACCTATGATAGTTGGAATGAAAAATTCATCCAGGCCAAATCTGCATTACGAGACCGCGAGAAGAAGTTAGATGAGGTATACTATTATTTCTTACCTATTGGTTCTATTCTCTTTTCAATGCTTGAGGCAACAGTCTCTTGAGTGAAAAACTTTCAAGAAAATTCCAAAGGTTTAAATTGGCTTCCAGGAGCAATAAAACTTGTTTGTATAACAGGAATGAAAATTATTATATGATTATGTCCTTAAGTAGTGAGAATGATCGTATCCTTAAGTACAGTTTTTGAGTCGCCACATATAGTTCATAAAATTAAAGTTGATGAATATGAGGTGTCTTGATCCATGAAGGTGGCAGAACTGATCGAGAAGGATCTTATCCTCATCGGATCGACTGCAATAGAAGACAAACTTCAGGAAGGGGTGCCTACCTGCATAGAGACCTTATCAAGAGCTGGAATTAAGATCTGGGTATTAACAGGGGACAAAATGGAAACGGCTATTAATATTGCATATGGTAGGGTGTGCCAAAACTTTTGCTCTTGGATCTTATTTATTGCTTCTCCCACTTAATTATCTGCTCACTGATTTTGTTATGCTACAGCATGCAACTTGATCAACAATGATATGAAACAATTTATCATCAGTTCTGAAACAGATGCAATCAGGAAAGCTGAAGAAAGGGTAATTGTTTTACTGTAAATTTTTTCTTGTGTAGGATTTCATTGAACACAATCATTTGTTATTTTTTATTTATAGAAACTTTTGTATTAGGGTGATCAAGTTGAGATTGCTCGTGTTATCAAAGAAGAAGTAAAGAAGGAGCTGAGAAAGAGCCTTGAAGAAGCTCAACACTCTCTGCATACCGTAGCTGGACCAAAATTGGCCCTTGTTATTGATGGAAAGTGTTTAATGTATGCATTAGACCCGAGCTTACGCGTTACGCTGCTCAGCTTGAGCTTGAACTGTACTTCAGTTGTATGCTGTCGTGTTTCTCCATTACAGAAAGCACAGGTAATTTCAGTTGTCTAATTCCAAAAGAAATTTGCACTGGCTGAGCCTTTAAAGGGAGCTTTAATATTATTGTTCTGGGGCTTTGGTTGCAAAATTGGTAATCACATATTTTCTTGAGTTTGAATTCTAGTACTAAATTCATATCTGACGAGTAACTGGGCTTCGTGTTCTTTGAACTGGCTTCTAAATTCTAATATATGTGATCTAATTTCAGGTGACAAGTTTGGTGAGGAAAGGGGCAAAAAAGATTACACTTAGTATTGGTGATGGTGCCAATGATGTTAGCATGATTCAAGCCGCTCATGTTGGTATAGGAATAAGTGGGATGGAGGGAATGCAAGCTGTGATGGCTAGTGATTTTGCCATTGCTCAGTTCAGATTTCTTACAGATTTGCTTCTCGTCCATGGACGGTGGTCATATCTTAGAATCTGCAAGGTTGAATTTGTCTTTTGCTGCATACCATGCTTTTAAGTTTGAAAGTTCTAATGATCTTTTGCTTGGCAGGTTGTCATGTATTTCTTCTACAAGAATCTCACCTTCACTTTGACTCAGTTTTGGTTCACATTTCGAACTGGATTTTCTGGTCAAAGGTTCTACGATGATTGGTTCCAGTCATTGTATAATGTTGTTTTTACAGCTCTTCCTGTCATCGTGCTTGGGCTGTTTGAGAAGGTACTAGCCTTTCTCGATCTCTACTTTTATTCAAAAGAATATCCATCTTAAATTACTTAACCATTAGGACTATCTTCATTTTGTTTTGAGTAGATAATTTCACTTCTGTACTGTGCGTTTTCTAGGACGTGAGTGCATCCCTTTCGAAGAGATACCCAGAACTGTATAGAGAGGGGATACAAAACTCATTTTTCAAATGGAGAGTCGTAGCAGTATGGGCATCTTCTGCAGTGTATCAGTCTCTTATCTGCTATCTCTTCGTAACCGCCTCATCTTTCGGCGCTATAAATTCATCAGGCAAAATATTTGGTCTCTGGGATGTTAGCACAATGGTCTTCACATGTCTGGTGATTGCCGTGAACATGCGCATTCTTTTGATGAGCAATTCCATTACCAGATGGCATTATATTACAGTTGGTGGGAGCATTCTTGCATGGCTCGTTTTTGCTTTCATATACTGCGGGATTACGACACCACGAGATAGGAATGTAAGCAGTTTACACACAACCTTGCTCCTTTCCTTTGAGTATATCTTTGGTTTTCTCATGTTTTAACTTGGCAGATCTGATTTCTTTCTTTTCATCGTCTCTGCAGGAAAATGTATACTTTGTTATATATGTACTGATGAGTACATTCTATTTCTACTTCACATTGCTGCTTGTTCCTATTGTTTCTCTTCTAGGCGATTTCATCTTCCAAGGGTAAGTAATACTTGGATATTATCAGTTTCAATACATTCTTTTGGCATTGTCTAACCATGTGGTTATTTTGCGAAAGATCACTGAGTTTTATGTGTATTAATTTTGATCTGTACACATTTTGACCTGAATTATGACATGAGAGAATCTGTGTGTATCTTTACTGATGCAGGGTGGAGAGATGGTTCTTCCCATATGATTATCAGATCGTTCAAGAAATACATAGGCACGAGTCAGATGCAAGCAAGGCGGATCACCTGGAGATAGAGAACGAGCTCACTCCTCAAGAGGCGAGAAGCTATGCGATATCCCAATTGCCTCGAGAGCTCTCAAGGCACACTGGTTTTGCATTTGATTCACCAGGTTATGAATCCTTCTTTGCGTCTCAATTAGGCATTTACGCGCCGCAGAAGGCGTGGGATGTGGCAAGGAGAGCCAGTATGAGGTCACGGCCTAAAGTACCGAAGAAGTAGAACCAATATATATAAATTATTGCTAATTGTCTTTGTACATTTAGGCAATTTTTCATCAAATTGGGGGGTTTTTGTTTAGGCCTTTAGTTTAAAAATATATGTAGAAATGTACTTCTTAGGTGTTTTACTAATGATCGTTTTTATGTTTGTGTTTTTGCTTTAAACGCCATTTTTTTATAGCTCCATTTATGACTCATGTGGAGAGGCAAAGCATTAGGACCCAATACTTCTTCCCCATGTACATAAATTTGATTTGATTACACCTTTGGGGTCATTTTTTTCTTTTCCTATTCTAAATTTCTTTATATTCTTATGTAAGCCAAGCATTATGAGGTATTTGTTACAATGCCAACGACTCTGCATCTCATACTTTTTATAAACCAAGCTAAGATTTACAGAAACCGGACTTAACCGAAGCACACAAACCATCTCAACTGAATAGAACCGATGCACATTGATTTGGTTTGAACCTTCTTAGTCGCACAGAGTCTTTACTAACGTTGACTCGAGCTTAAACCACTTCACAACAACCTTGATCATGGGAGCCGACGAATATGCTCCAAGTTGTTATCTAGAGTGAATTTTATAGATGAAGAAAATGTGCGAATAAGGCAACACGTATGTTCCAACCAAATTACTAGTCCATTAGTATCAAGAAAGGATGCTGGTATTTTGAGACTTATTCTCTATTTTTGCACTTGATCAATTGGATGCAAGGCCGTGCTTACTATATAAAAAAAAGAGGCGGCTGTCTCAGGCTCCACATCAATATTAAAATATTTGGAGCTCCCATTTTTAGTTTTCTACATGGTTCAATAGGTAAAAAATGCATTTGACGTCTTATATTGTATTGAACTCCGGTAAATTTTGTTTACCAAAAAAAAAAAAAACTCCAATAATTTTTTTTTACAAATTGGGCTAATTTATTTCATTATGGACTTTATACTCTTTCTCATCTAACTATTTTCTTTTTTTTTCTTTTGCCTTTTCTTCCAGATTTTTGTCCATTTTTTTGTTTTTTTGCCAAATTTTTCTATCACATATTTTTTTTAACTACATTGTTTTTATATTTTATACATATTATAGATATTTTAAAATTTACAGTTACATTTAATATATTTGAATTAACATAAATGACGAAGACATACACACAATTTTACATAGAATGTTTAATTCTGCAATATTGAATATTTCATTTTTGATCTAATAATTTTTTGTCTTCTCACCAAAACTAATAAATTATACATATAAAAATATTGAATATACTACTAAAAAAATATTTGTTTTTTAAAATCTTTTTAATAATTTTTTAATATTATACTTTTATTGTCGCTTTAGGCCTCATAAAAGCTAGGCACGGCACTGATTGGATGAATAATCGATCACAAAATTAAAATCTTAAAAAGAGGAATAATTTGTTTGCCCCAAAAAAAAAAAAAAAAAAAAAAAAGNCCCCAAAAAAAAAAAAAAAAAAAGAATAGAGGAATAATTTCAGAAAGAACAAAAACCATGTGCAAAGAAAAGGAAATTCTTTATTTGCGTGGAAAGAATATTATCGCATCTACAAAGAAAAGAAGAAAACTCACGTCGTGGTCAAGTTAAGGATCCAATACCTAAGAGTAGAGGAGACTTTTGGAATCAAATTTTCATATATATATATACCTCTTAGAAACTTGAATTTCTGTATAACACAAATCATTTCCAAAACCTTAACAGAATTGTAATAAAAGAAAGATTCTGCACATCCATGGATTCCGTTGGTGAATTTTGTTTGGAGAAAATGGATGGTAAACCATATCTGGTATATCATCCTATACCACAAACACAAAGCCCAACCCTTTCCGCTGAATCAGCCACCCACGACCACCCTCTTTTATGTCCTCGACCACGATGGCGTAATCAACTCTTTTACTACTTTCTCGTAGCAAAACGGGATCATTATGTACTCCCTTTGTTTTGGTGCAACAACAAAGAATTTGATACTGACGGTGGGTGCGACATATGCCGTGGTTCAAATTTTGGCACAGATTATTATTTCTGTGACCAATGTGATGAAATATACCACAAAGAATGCGTCGAGTCTCCTTTTAAAATCAAACACCCTTACCACCCTGAACATTCTCTCCAATTGGAATATTATTTTCAGTTTCTTAAGTGTTATTGTTGTGGAAGAAGCGCAAAAAGATTGGTATATTATTGTACCATCTGTGAGATTTCCATGCATCCCATCTGTGCGATGAAGCCGATACCCTTTGTTATAAACCAACCAAAAAGGCATGACCATCCCCTCACCTTGTTTCCCAGACAAACCTACTTAAATTGCAACGTTTGTGGTTTGTTGGAAAAAAATCAGCCCACCTACGTTTGTCTCATATGCAACTTTGTAGCTCATAACGATTGAATGTATTTTCCACGCATCATCAAGATATCACGTCACCACCATCGTATCTCCCATGTTTCTTCTCTCGGATCCATAAAATGGTCTTGTGGAGTTTATCGTCAAGGTATGGACTCTTATTATGGTGCATATACTTGTGACAATTGTAGTGGTTATGCTGTTCATTCAAGATGTGCTCTAGCGAAAGATGTGTGGGATGGAAAAGAACTTGATGGTGTGTTAGAAGAAGCTGATATAACACAAGATGTTGGACCATTTGAAATGATAAGTGAAGGAGTGATATTTCATTTTCTTCATGACCATCATCTCCATCTCGAGGTGAACATACTTTCTGATGAAAACAAATTTTGCCAAGCATGTGCCCTTCCTATCTATGATGGTAATTTCTACTCTTGTATGGAGTGTGACTTTATCTTTCATGAAACATGCGCTAATGTTTCCCGTAGAATACAACATGCGTTACATCCTCATCCACTTACATTAAAGGCTAACAGTGGATATAAGTCTGGTGAATTCTTTTGCAATGCTTGTTATCGTGATTGTGATGGCTTTGCCTATCAATGTCCAATAAGGGAATGCGACTTCGATCTAGATGTACGGTGTGCTTCATTAATTTCAGAGCCGTTTAATTACAAAGGTCATGAACATCCCTTGTTCCTAGCCTTAGATCCAGAAAAAAGACCCATATGTCACGTATGCAAAACCGAATGTCGTAAACAATTAAACTGCATCAAATGCAATTTTATTGTATGTATGAAGTGCGCTACTTTACCATACATAGTAAGGTCTAAGTATGACGAACACTTTCTCACAATTTTATATAGAGAAAAATTATGTGAGAACGACTGCTGCGAAGTGTGTGAACGTGATTTAGAAGCTACGAACACAAAAATGTTTTATTGGTGCAACAAGTGCTGCACCACCTTTCATATTGAATGCTTATTTGGTCAAGACCCATATGTAAAACCTGGTCAAGTTGCGTTGGTTAATGGGAAGGAAACCCAAATTCTTGGTAAAAGAAGTAATCTTTCTCGATCAATTTGCGATTCTTGCAAAAACCGTTGTCAAGACAAAATATTTAAGAGAAACTACCAAATAGCATGTTCTAGGATATGTGCTCGTAAGATTTTTTAAAATTTCTCACTAAAGAAGTATGAGCATCCACTGAGTCATCTACCTCAAAATTGAAGTGTGTAATTTCTGTTTTTACTTTCGGTTTGACTTCATAATTTGTTAAAAATTGAATTGACTTTGATGTGTTAAGTTTGTTGTTTATATATATATACATGTATATTGAAGTATATGGTTTATTTACTTATTGAAGTATATATATACATATACATGTATACTGATGTGTTAGGCTTTGAAACAATCACCATTAAAATTCTACAAAAAAGAAAGAAAAAAAACCAGTCGGTCAACTAATTAACTCTTACTCTTAGTAATCGTCAACATGGATAGTGTGTGGATCCAAGGTTATCTCAAAATTGTAGATAATGGTTTGTAATCTTGGGTGAATTTAATGAATAACAATAGAAGATTGAAAAATTAATAAATTAGCAATGAAGATTTGTAAATTAGATGAGAAAGAGAGAGAGACTTTTGTTTACTAGTTTATCCTCAATCAAAATTGTTTTTACTATTTGTATATACGAGTTAAGAAACAAGTTAACAAGTTAATTGTCTTACAATTTTTTTTTAATATAATTTATATGATAAAAACAAAGAATTATTCCGGCACCGACATCCAAAATCCGGCAAAGAAAATGTAAGATTTTCAACAGTTATTACATGTTATAATTCGTTTTAACAAGTTAACTATATTCGTAACATGTTAATATTTATTATACCATATAAATATGTAGATTCATATCTAACATTTTATTTATAATGTTGTCAGGTGCAATATATATTATAATAATAAGTTGCACAAAATAACAAATATGATGTTTTGTAAAATAATGAGATATATATTTTTATAATGTATTAAATCATATAAATCCACGTTAATATAGTATTTAACATGATAAATTATTTGTTACTTGTTACCTAATATGTTACATATTTATCTAGTTTGATAATTCAGTTGTTACCAATTAACTTATACATTAACGTGTTTCTTTAGATCGATAATAGTTTTGACATACATATCCAAAATCCGGCGAAAAATGGAACACATGTTATAATATGCTCTAACAAGTTAACTGTACTCGTAACATGTTAAGATTTATTATGCCATACAAATATATAGATTAATATCTAACATTTTGTTTATCATGTTGTGAGGCCCAATATATATACTATAATAGTAAGCTACTCAAAACAATAAATATGTTGTTTGATAAAATAATGAGATATGTATTTTGTTAACGTTTTAAATCATATAAATTCACATTAATGTTTTATTTATCTTGATAAACCATTTGCTACATGTTAATTTATATGTTACTTGTTTATATAGTTTGATAATTCAGATATTACTAATTAACTTATATATTAACGTGTTTATTTAGATCGATAATAGTTCATTTAATCTGGTAATGCAATTAGTAGAAATCAAGATATTCATAATTCAAATATAAGAAAACACATATGCTAAATATTTATTAGTTTTCTGTTTAAGTCGTTAACTAATTTATCAGTAATTATTTTTTTTATTAACATGCCAATTTGCGAGAGAAAGTGACATTTTTTTCGATGGCGAAAAAGATATCGAAAAAGACAGCAAAGAGAGCACACCGGTGATAGTCACGGAAAGAGATGTTAACATGTAAAACAAAAGTTAGAGGAATCATATGAGAGGCAGGAGAAGAGAAGGGTATAAGTAAGAAAATTAATCTCTCTCTAGCTCACTTAATTAAAAAATATTGATTGATACTCTCCTAAATTTTAAGTTTTCTATTGATATTCTATGCAATTACTCTGTAATCTTTCAATAATTCTAATAATTGAAACGTTTAGTAATAAAATTAGCTAAAAATCAAAAGACATTTCTTTTAATAATAGAGTGAAGCTTCACCTACAAACATTTTTCAGTATCAACATCAACAAAAAAAAATGATGGGGTTTTTTTTGTCATTGGTATCAAATTCCAATTTAGAAACACAAAACAAAATAAAACAGAGACACATCTACAATGATACATCAACAAACAAACTTTTGAATTTAAGGAAAAAAGAAAAAAATTGAAGTGGTGAGAAATCACAAAAAATAATCAGGGGTTTTGCGAGTGGTATCGGGTTCGACCTGTCTAGGTGCTGGATCGAACTGAAGGAAGTTCTGTTCCATCTTCTCTCCAATCTCGAGTATTGCTGCCATGTTTCCACATCTGTAACAATAGTTTGGTGCACTAAACACCGTCACTACGTTCTTTTCCTATCAACACACACACACACGCCAAAATATTCAACGTTTTTGCATACAGAAACCGATTCGAGAAATATGCCAACCGATGTTATGAACACATATATGTGTATACCTGACACCAATTATAGCCTTCCATTACAAGCTGATGTGCTCTTGATATCAGACTCAGTCCATTGTTATGGTTAAACTGAGCTGCAATGTCCTGTCCAAATGTGTAACCAGCACCACGGGGAGATATTCCCCATCCACAACGATCGTCTGGATCAGACCACAGTAAATCGCACATTGGTCCTTCATGTGGAACCTACAATCCCAGATGCATAACCATATCAAATGATATATTCTTGCTCTTTCAGAGAGTGTATATAGCCAGAGTCAGAGAGAACATGTGTCTTAGGGAAAAAGAGGAGACATTGACTTATACAGTTATACTCAGTCCAAAATACTGTAATGCTTATTTAGCCAAAATATAGTCAATACCTCCTGTATCCGATCCAAGCTTCGGATATTGTCAAGGGTATCCAGAGAAGGTGAAAGCCCTCCATGCAAACAGAAAACCTGTAATGGATTACAGTTGATGAAGACAAATTCGGAAATCAAAACAATATGGTTGAAACAGCAACTGACAAGAACAGCTCAAACCTGGCTCTCTATGAGTGCTGTAAGAGGTAGGTAATCAAAAAGGTCAGTGAAATACTTCCACACGTTTGCATTTCCGTATTTCCTCAAGCACTCGTCATAAAAACCATAGCTGAACACACAGAAGCAAAAAGGGACATGAACAGACGCCGGAAAATGAAACACTTTATGTTAGTTCGAGTCAGGAGGAATATAACACAAGTTTTCTTACACTTGTGTAATTTGACGACTCTCATGATTCCCTCGCAGGATAGTGAGTCTGTCCCTGTAACGAACCTTCAGTGCCACCAATAGAGAGACTGTTTCTACTGAATAGTAGCCACGATCTGCACAGGTATAACCGAGACAACGATAAACCAAAGACATTCACTACCAGCTCCAACTTCAAACTGAAGCAGCATACTTGAATCAAGCATAGACAAGAACCGTAAAAGGTTTTAAGTTTAAGAAAGGCCTTCATGAAAATGAACTAAAAAGCCTAATGATTGCCATATAACGATTGGATAAAAACTATCCAAATTTTTTTCCAAAAAAGGTTCAATGAAAAATTTTAGCGAAGGCAAATATAAAACCAATACATCATACAATGAAGCCAAAGACAAAGTCAAAAACATCAGAAATAAAATTCCTCATTTGGCACTAGGTTGGCTTTTATGGAAAATTCACTACTATGAGAAATCATCAAACTTTTCCGATCATCAATCATATAAATACTGGACCAATCTGAACAAGTCGAACAGAAGCGATTGAGAAAAGTTGTTAATCCCCAACAAATGAAACCCACAAGAAGCTCACTTTGAGGTATAACAAAGTTGCCAATTATCATTAGGCCCATCAAATCAAAAGCAAATCCATGAAATTGTTAGAATACTCGGTGGATCATCCTTGCATCAGCACAAAAACACAGATCTTATAGGTAAGATATTTATCTCTGAAACCCTAAAAACACTCCAAAACAAACCAGGAGATATAACTTATCGAGAAATCGAAATCCCTAAAAGGTAAAAAAGAAAGCCAACGATTGATTGAGAACAGACAGACCTACCTACATAATCTCCCATGAAGAGGTAATTAGTATCCGGCGCGTTACCGCCGATGCGGAAAAGCTCGATTAGGTCATAGAACTGGCCATGGATATCGCCGCAGACGGTAACGGGACACTTAACAGGCTGAACATTCCATTCCTCAACCAGAATCGCCTTGGCTTGATCGCAGAGGATCTTCACGTCCGCCTCAGCCAACGGCTTACACTCCATCAGCTGCTCGATCTGACGGTCGAGATCCCCGTTAAACGGCATCTCGTCCCTTTAACTTTATCCAAATCAAACGATTGGTCACCGAATCCTTGAAAATCGAATACGGTGGCGATGGCGAAGGAAGAGGAGGACGAGGAGTCGCCGATGGCTTAAGAGTTAGATGGTGGCTCTGGTCATCACGCGCCGTCTCTCTCTCTGGAAATGGAAATTTGGATATTTATTTGCTTTTTTTGTATTATGTTAGACAAGCGAAGTTTGTGATTATTTGCTTTTTTATTTGTTTGTAAATTTATATATTTATGAAACCAAAGAAAAAAAAACTGATGTGAGATATTTGTTTCGGGTTCGAACCGGGTCAAAAGGAAAATGACACGTGGTGTTGTAATCGTTAATCTGTACTAATAAAAACATATTTCAGTGATAGTTATAAAATTTAGCTATTAAATCATGTTTGTTATGTAATTCTTGACAAATGGCGATATCAATAATTTTTTTACAATTGGTCATTAATTCAGAAATTGTAATAAAATTTTCAGTGATCGAATTTTTTAATCTAGTCGTTAAATGTCGTTGCATTAATCGGTGGTTATTGATGACTGCAAAATAAATAACAAAATATATTAGAGATTAGTGATCGTTATGGCTAACAACTGCAAAACGATCCAAATAAATATAAAACATGGATAATATTTTTTTTTAAAGTGTCTGAAAAAAAAAATAGAAACCAAATATTTAAACTAAAATCGAACCGATCTTTGTTTATTAATCTGGTTTTATTATTTTTAAATCTTAAAATTTTAAAACTGAAACCAGAATTCAGTCTTACATCAAACCAAAACTAAAGCCAAACCAACTAGATTAGAAATAATTTTATCTATTTCAGTTTTAATTTTACCAAGAAACTAAAACTAAAAAAAATGAATTCAAACCATAAATCAGATTTTCATACTCCTAAAAAGTTGTTTTTAAATCTAAAATGTTTTATAATCCAAAGTAGAAGAACGCTTTTCTTAGGGCTTTGAATGGAAGTAGGGTAAAAAGGTGGTAAAAAGGTGGTAAAAAGGTGGTAAAAAGGTGGATAGGATGATACGCTTTAGTTTTGCTTTCGAGTTTCCATTCACGAGTTAATTTATTCAAGTGTGTTTCTTGTATTAAAATAATAATAAAATATGTGAACTGCTAGTGGTTCAATTTCATGAGTAAAATTTAAGATACGCTATGCACAGTAAAAACACATCAACAACCCAGCAATCCTGTGGTTTATTAGTGGTTCTTATTTTTTTATATTTTTTGTTAATTCTAAAAAATATAAATCTATTTTGAATAAATTACCCAAACCGAATCCATTACCTAAGTTAAATAGAATTAGTTATTATATGTTTGTTGTATTTGAATTAAATTTGTGTATAATATTTTATATACTAAATAAAAAAATTATGTTAAAAAACAGTAAAGAATAATATAAATTATAATTTATTTTAATTTCTATTAAAAATTATTTATTTTGATTTATATACAGTATTTTACTATTTGAACCGCTTTTTAAATTTGTTTCCATTCGCAAATATATTTGAATCGCCTGATCCGTTTTATCCGCACTTGTTCTGCATAATCCGCTCAATACGCTTTACCTACATTTTATTCGCTTTATCCGCTTTACCCGCTTGAACCGCACCCGCTTAACCCGCTTCTCCATTCGGAGCCATAATCGCACCACATTCAGTAAAACGTTGTCGTATGGAGATATATTTTTGCTCTTAATCCTAACGGCCAATTTTCATCTCTAACCTCACTTCTTGCTTCATCTGCAATGGAAGCGAGAATCATCCTTCGAATTCAAATCCCCTCGAACCCTAATCGCCGATTCTCTCCTAATCCCCTCGATTTCCCGCGCTTTATCAGAGCTTCTTCTTCAACCTCGCAGGTTCTCATTCCTCCTCCTCTTCTTTTTTTTTTCTGTCTTTTCTTCTCTCTTTTTGTTTTTGAAATTTTCGGGTTTTTTCGGGTCACCAGAAGCCGAAAAGTTACAGAGGTCCGAAACCGAGCAAGAACTTGGTGGCCGATTTCGTATCCAGAAACGATGACTCGGTCCGGAGCTTGCCGATCTACGTCGGAGGCGCTTCTCTCTTGGCCGTTCTCTTCAATCGGGCTGTTTCCGGTATCGCTCCTGTTGCAGATGCTAGCAGGTAATTCTCTCAACTCTACTCTTTATCTTCGATTGGAAGCAAATTGGAGACAATTATTCTGCAAATCTGAGATTTTACAAGTTGGGTTTATCTGATTTGAATGCTTAGGACTCTGTAAAGAGTGGCCCAAATCAAGTTCCAGTTCGCAAATTTCAGAAATTTGATGTAATTCGAGCTCAAGGAAAAACAAAAATCATTGCTTTTGGTGTTTCGATGAGATCGATCTCTGGTTCTAGTGTCGTTGCTCATTTTGTGGGTTTTTATAATTCGTAGCTCACAGTCTAGAGCAGATCTATTGGCGCTTGGCTTGGCCGTCACCAATTTATTGACCGGTTTAGTTTGGTTATCGATCCGACCTAAGACCATAACACCAGTAAGATTTCTAAGCCTTCTTCTTTTCTAATCAATAACCAAGTGTGATTATGGATTTGGGAGGATATGTATAGCTATGCGATTCTCGGTTTTGTTTGATATTAGGTACAACCTGAAGGTGTGGATTATAAAGTTGTAGATTCCGATCTTCCTGCATCGATAGTCTCCGAATTATTATGGTAATGCTCTGCTTCGTATCTTCTATGTAAGATGAATGTTCTTCTTATGGAAAGATAAGTAGATATTGAATCTGAGTCATCTGACTTTTGATATTGAGTGACTTGCCTATTTTCTCAGGGCTTGGGAATCTCTTAAGGCAGCAACATGTTGTAAGTCTCTGGTAATTGTCTACAATGGCATTTGCCTTATTCAAATCGGGAAGGTTGCTGAATCTCCAGAAGATAAGAAAGCAGTCATAGTAAACACTGATAAGCTGATGAAAGGATCGGTTTACCAAGGCGTAATGAAATCCAAAGCACGTAAGTAACTACGAGTTTCGGTTTCTATTTTTGTGAGATATATGCATTTATCTAAGAAGGAAAAAAAACCGATTGTTTTGTCAGAAAGTTACTTGGCCAATCTTTCTCTTTATCCTGGGAGATCAGAGCTACCATTTCTGCCAGCAAATACACAGGTTTGTTGAGAATTCTGATTATTACTCCATTGATTGAGGGAATAATGAAACTGTGTGACAAATGTTTTCTTGTTTTATATCTCTGCTAGGCGGTGATTTTACAGCCGCTTGGTGATAAAGGAATCGCAGTTATTGGAGGAAATACAATCAGAGGCTTTACATCTTCAGACCAGGTAAGGAGCTTTTAACTTTCTCTATTTTGTTTGTGACTTAGAAAACTTGATAGGACAAGTAAAAGTGTTAGTTTGTGTTCATCTTATCTAGGCTTGGATTTCTTCAATTGGGGAGAAGCTAGATGCAACATTGGGGAGATATTTTATTGAGTCCGCGGAGATTTCTCGAGAAACAGATTGAAGAAAAAGGGATATAATCATCTCGTGGAAACACAAATACAAGCATCGACCACTAAAGGTAAACCAACCATTCCTTGGGTGCAGTGTAGCTCTGAGAAAGAACTGTTCATTGTGTGATCATGTGGGTTACACAAAGTTGAAATGAAATGAAAAAATAGCTTCAGAAATCTGAAACTAAACACTTAAACATTAGCTTAGAGTTTTATGTATTTCAAGAGAAAACAATGAAAAATTCTTCACAAGCTCAAACTTTGAAGTGTTGTCTCAGGTATAGACTGAGCTTTGGATTTGTTTTTTCTTCAATTCTGTCGACAGGCGTTTCGTTTGTGGTTTCCATTTTGTGTTATGGTGCGAGAGACTATCAAATCAGTTGAGATGACGCTGAGTGATGTTTCTAGACCACGCACTCGTCTCTCCAGAGATTGCATTCCGTTCTGCGAGCTCTCCATGAATCGCTGCATTTTTAGTGCAGAGAACATTCAAAAGTCAGCACAGAATTCGGTTTTTATGGTTAATAAAAAAGTCTATGTGTTCAGAGAACAAAAAGCTAACCTGAAAGAGATCTAACAGACTGGACTGTTGTTTTTCGATCTGAGTAATCTGGTTTCTTATCAGAGACAACTCTTCTGCATTCTTTGTCTGAGAAGAAGAACTGCTTGCTTCAGGATTCTCCTCATCACTGCTCTGAACAACTTGTGACTTGTTAGATCCATTCTCTTTGACCTTAGACAGCTTTGGCTTTGCCGGGAACAGAACCCGTTTAGCTCCCAATGTCGAATGATTCGGCTTCGCAGCTTCCTGCTCAATATCCTTACTAATGCTAAGATCAAAGGGCTTCACATCATCCACCTTTGAGCTTAATGGTGCGTTTGGATTCTTATCTTTGCCTTTTAAGGTGTTGCTTCTTTTCCCTGAAGTCGCAGATAAACCAAAAGAAGCTGATTTGGAGAAGGAAGAAGACTCTGAGACCTCTGTTGAATCGCCTTCAAGTTGCTTCCATAAACTCAATGTATGATTCATCGTCTCTCTAACAAGTTTAACCTGTAGAAACAAAGATTAAACTCATAAAAAAAACGATAAGATGATGAAGAAATTGATTTCAACTTTCTTATGAGTTTCAAAAGCTTACCTTATCAAATCTTCTGCTCTCGAGAATGCCTACACAGGTCTTCTTATACAAAGGAGCTAACTCTTCTTCCGCCATAGCTACTCTAGCCATCGCCTCCGCGGCAGCTTTTCTCGCACGCCAATCGTCGCTGCTTAGAAACTCTGAAACGTTCAGTAAAAGCCAGTCTAGCACCGCCTTCTCGCTGTTTCTGCCTCCAACGGCTCCGATCACGCTTCCTATAGCTCCTAGAAGTTCTGGTTTCGCCTTGAAACCTTCCGATTTAAGCAATTTCCCGATCTTCGGCAACGCTTTCTGCAATTGCTCGACATCGGGATCTTCCGCCGCGTCAACCGCGGCCGCAAGACACACGGCGGCGCCGATCTGCGCGTTGGGATCGCAATCGTGGACTAGCGTCTCGATCATTGGCCCGGAGAGGGTAGAGAACGGCGGCCCGGTGATGCTGGTAGTCATATCGACGGAAGCGGTGGCGCAAGCGGCGCGGACGGAGGAGTCGGGATCGCGGAGGCGGCGGAGAACGGTGGAGACCATTTTGGAGAGATGAGGAGCGAGAGAATCGCCATGGGAACGAGAGAGGACGGAGAGGAGCGAGACGCAGTGTTTCCTTACCGGAGATTTCGCTGAAGAGTCTGTGCTCTGGAGACAGTTTATAAACAGAGAGAAAGTCTCCGGTGAGAGGTTAAGAGCGATTGAATCAAGCTCTGCGGCGGCGAGAGGTAAAGTATCGCGATCGGAGAGTCGATTGAGACAAGCGATGACTCGCTGTTTGAGATCGGTAACCGTCGCCGGCGGTGAAATAGACGGAGAAGAACGCATTTGAACGGAAGGCATAATTTCAAGAGAAAAAAAGAAAGTCACCGATCAGAAATCCGCCATGGAAGGAGAAGAAGAAAAAGCTTTCTGGAGAAAAACAAAAGTGAAATTAAATTTGGCGGCAGAAAAAAGGCAATGAAAGATGAAGATGACTCTGTACGGTTGGTACTTGGCTTTTAAACAAGACTCTTCTTTCTGGCTTGCCTTTTAAACTTATCAAAATTTCACCACCTTCAACAAATTTCACATTTACTTTAATTTTATCCCAAAGTTTCCTTTTTTCTTCTCAACTCCAAAATTTCCTTTTTTCTTATGAATATGTCAAGTGTCTGTTATCTTAGTATCTTTAGTTGTCTTTCGTTTTTTTAATTAACGTATAGTGCATCAAAAATAGATTCAATATGCCAACAAAGATTCTAACGTGCGCAAGGAATAGTTGAGTAAATTTTCTTGTGACTATGATTTAGGATAGTTTTAAAATTATTATCTGATCGCAAATAAGCATCATTGCATGTATAAGTAAATCCAATATCAAAGTTTAGAGGAAAACAGAATATTTGTTTTACTCGGTGATCTGTTTTTTTTTGTCTCCTTGGTCAAAAAAAAAAAAGATGAAATTTTATATATTTTTTTTTTAAATTACTCTTCATTCTCGGTGATAACTGATAAGTATTAAGTATATTTGTTCTGCAATTCCTCTAGAATAATGAATAGTTACACAGGTTAAGATATTTCAAAAAAATTCGTCGACTTATATAGTGTAAAATCTTAAATAAGATAAATTCAATATTTTCCTCATTTATTTATTCTATATGTATCTTCATTTCAACAACATGCATAGATGTATTTTCATTTAGAATCTTAACGGTTGAATCGTGTCCTAGAACCCCCTAATACTATCCGACATCAGTGTTGTAAATGACAAATTTATTGGAAAAACTGAAGAAAAAAAATCTTAAGATTCCGCAAGGTACAATTATTACAAGCAAAAGAAGGAAACTATATCCACAATGTTACACATAAGCTAATGAGCAAGTCAAGCAAACACGGTTTCTTCTTAACACGTAACAAAACGTGAAAGGAAATATTATTTCTATATTTAACACAAAATAGGATGATATATTATGTTCTAAATATTTATTTTTGTGACAAAAAATCCTACTATTATACCTTTTCAACAAAAAGGCTGTCTATTGATTATTTCTTAAATTTAATGACTGTATGCATATTGAAGAAAAAAAAGTTTCTCTATTTTCATAGAGAAGTGTTTAATTTAAAATGTAATGGTAGTCATCATGTTTTCCCATATGAAACCCCCAACGTTTATGGGAACCATGTTTGTTTGAATTGTTTCAACTAACTTATTTCGATAAACCCATAAATTAATCTTTTGTTATTTTTTAGAAATAGTTAGATTAATCTTGAACGTAAGAATTAGTGAGTATATTTGCTCAAAAAAAAAAAGAATTAGTGAGTATAACATTTTCCCAAGCTTTTTGAACAGGGAAAAAAACATTATTTTACATTAACTGTATAAAACATATGTACAAACTTTTGTATATATAACTAACGTATAATAATTAGCTAATCACGTCAAATTTAATAATTACTATAAGATGATGAGTATTGTATTAAATAAGTAAAATTGCAGTTTTCATTCGTCATGATTGTCTGGTTGATGATCCTACTTTATTACAAAAATCAATATTATAAGTTGTCTCATATTCAGATCAGATTTGTCTTTCATCACGATAATTTGGTTATGTATAGAACATACATGATTACATTTACCGAGCCTTCAGGTGTTTATTTATTTTTACCGTATAGGTTTCTAGGGTTTGATATTTTTATTACAATTAAAGCAGAGAAGCTCAAAAACCAGGATTCCAATTTTGTTTAACAAAAAAAATTATTTAAATTTTAACGAAAAAATGTATGGGTTACGGTCCAAGAATTTTTTCAACTAACCAACAAACAATTATCTTATTTCTTCCACATATAATATGAAAATAGAAGAACTATAACTTTATATTAATTGATGTATAATTTATTTTGGAAATTTTTCTATGTAACTTTAATTTTTTGGCTATAAAAAAAAACCTACAGTCTTAAAAACATACTCAGTCTTGAATGTGGGTATTCATTTTCATGTCTTGAATGTTTTTTTTTTTTTTGATAAAATGTCTTCAATGTTGGTATTCATTTTCATTCGTTTTCCAAAAAAGGACAAAAAAATTTTCCTTAAATTATTACCAAAAAACAAGTGATGAGAACAATGTATGATGTAAACGAAGAAGATGAAAAAAAAATTTAAATAACAATTATTGTTTTTCAACAAAAAAATTTGAATTTAGATGGTGGCACAATAATAATATTAATAAAAACTATTTGATTTTTTTTTTTTTAGATCTGAATTTCTTATAAATTTTAGATCCCCAAAAAACTTGAACATCTCCCAAATTTTCTACAACAAACGACAAGGAAAATATGATTAGGTTGCAACATCCTTGTCTTTGTGACCTACAAATCTGCACCTACATTCAAACACCTACTAATAAACATAAATTTAATGGACCTAAAATAAAAAAAAATTAGGACATGTCATGAATAAATTAAACTCCATGAGAGTGGACCAGTAATGTCCTCTAGACAAAGTGTCGACTAAGCTTGTGAGAGTCCGATCGAGCAGAAGACAAAATGTGTATCCAACAAAACAAAAGACTATAATTTAAAACATAAAAACTTTAAGTAACCATAGATGCTATATTGATCTACACATATTTTCATCAAAAGATTCTTAAACCGTGAATTCCAAAAATACCCATAATTATATTTGTAAAATCATAATAAAATAGCTACAAAGATTTTGAAAGATAGTTTTCTATATAATACCAAAGTCGTGGATATAACAAAAAGTACAAAAACATTTTTGTTAAGATTTTGTGCGTGATTATCAAGTAAATAAACTCATATTTTTCAAATTTAGATGTGGCTGAGACCCCATATTTTGTTTGATTTGCAAAATTCTGGTATATCTCCTATACGGTAAGAATAAGCTCCAGGAGATAGTGCTCTGTCTAAACCTTATGCATTCCCAAACCTAACTAACTCTACATTTGATCCCTTTCTATAAATTAAAAGCATGATATAGATTCCGTGATAATTTCATCCAAATTTTTTTCCAGATTTTTGGAACTTTTATTTGGTAGTAGTCTCAATCAATTTCCAAAATTTTGTATTTGGGTGTTGAAAAATATTTACAGTAATTGGTAATTTATTCAGTACTCATCTTTATGTGCTTTGGTTCCTTTTCGTTTATAGTAATTGGGTGTTGAGAAATATTTACAGTAATTAGTAATTTATTCAGTACTCATCTTTATGTGCTTTGGTTTTTTTTTCGTTTATAAGCTATCAATGTTAAGACTTGCATGTTAAATTTTTACATGATATTCCAAACTTGATTTCAAGGTTTTTTTAATTTCGCGAACTAAACTTGGCTAATGCTATGGCGAGAACATAATGTTTTGAACTCTTTAACAAAAAAAAAATATATAATGTTTTGAGCTTTAAATTACCATGTTTAGCTACGAAAATTGCCTTCAGCAAGCATCTGAAACGGGATCTTTAATTAAAGTTGTTTTTCATATATTGTTCTATGTGACTTCAGGATATATGTTTTTTATCAGTTGCATCTATGATATACAAGCATATAAGATTATATAAAAGCAAGAAACAAAATTTTACAAATGTGACAACGAATGTTGAAACGACCGGTGTAGCCAATATAACGTAAAGACTATATGATTTTCTCAACGACTCTCGCGTGATCAAACCCATTGGGAACCTGACAATTCTCAATGTCCCATAGAACATGAATTCGAGATCTTGACATCTCTACCTGATTGAAATGAGACAAAAAAACCATTTGAAAGTTTATAACTAGCCAAACATCAGACGCCAATGAAAAAAGAAAAAGTTGGTTCGATAACACGATTATGTGAGTTTGGTAAATTATTTTTTAAGAAAGAAAGAAAAAAAAATGTGCTTTAGAATATATATATATATCTAGTTTTCATTATCACAGTAGTACACATTTGGAAAAAAATATTTTTGGTACTTTAAAGTTTTTTAATAATATAGGAAAAAAGGGTCTTCAAATTTAAAAGGCTATAAGTAGAAGAAACAAATTTGTCCACTTGTATAAAAAAATGTTTTAGTTGACAAAATTTCGCACAAATTTCGAACATCAATCGTCATATTTTTCAACACCAATAAATCTATAAAGAAATTGGTCCTCAAAATAACTATAAACACATAGATCTTTTATAATCATGCTTCTTAGAGACTTTGACTTGCTGCCATGAAGTTGTTTTTTGCTCCTCATCTATTTCTTTGATCTCTTTCGCCAAGGAAGAGAGTTAAGTCGTGAAGATATTATGGGTCTTGAACAAGGAATTATTCAATGTGAAGATGTCTCCAATCAACAGCAAGGTGAAATAGATCATGGTGGGCGTATATGTTTTGGCGAATGCAATACAAGCTTTATCCAATGTGTAGACAAACAGTGGATCAAACTGTTCACCTTTGGCAATTGAGATAAAATATTATTTGACATTTTGCGAATTAACCATGAACTGTATGATTCATTTTCTTGACTCAGGTTATTCGTTGCACATTTCATCATGTAAATGTACACTGCCCTAATAGCTAGCATCTTAAAAATTTAACCATGAGATTTCTTCATCTGTTTTCTCAAACATAAAACCTTTAGGAATGATGGATGAAGAAAAACCACGAGAAACCAGATGAAGACGGAGGACAGTTTCGATGGCAATTCTGCTACAATTTCTTCAAGTTTTGTTTTGCAACGATGAAGTTAAAATTGGGGAATCATAACGGTACGAGATTTGATTGAAGATTGGACCTATATAGATTGAATCAAAGATATATCGATATGCAAATTATCACCGATGGCAGATGAAAAATTATGATTCTGCAAAATCCCTACGAAAAAAATGCATAATTTATTCCATTAATTTGAATTGAACAGCGATAGACAAGATCTCTCGAAACACAGACAAGATCTCTCAATTACCTTAGCAACAGTGTTTCGCAATCCCATCGTGGAATTGGTGAAAAAATAGTTTTTTTTTTTTTTTTCCTGTCTTCGTGGAATTGGGGGCTTGTTTCCAATTTATATAAAGAGTCGATAGATCAAGTTGTGCATATTTATATTTGTGGGCCTGTTGCCAAAGCCCTTTTTCATTGGCAGGAAAAATCAAACCAAATGGATTTTATGGCATGGTCATTGATTCCTTGATCAAAACAATTATGGTCAAGCAACCCTTAGAACTCAATTTCCATTTTCTATCCGTTGGATTTTGGAAGCTGGTGTTGGAACAATGTTTTTCTTCATCAGATTAAATCTTAAGAAAAACAAATATATAAAATACAAATTATACACATTTATTATGAATCTACGCTACATTAGGTATATTTTCATATAAATAGTAAAAAATAAACTAAAATATCATATTCCTTACCCAAAAGGAAAATAAAGAAAAAGAAATATGACACCAAAAAAATGAATAATCTCACTTTGCTAATTACAACCCTATAAAATTTTATATAGAGATTAGAGCCGCGCCTTAATATGACCGTGGAAATTAAATAGGAAAAACATCCCATTTTGAAAACCATCTCTTTCAATCCGAAGGTTATACATAGAGAAAACAAAAACTTTAAATGCATGAGTACATGCGACATATAAACACACTTGATTATTATCTCCGCATATAAATATACACATAGATACATACATACACAAGGCTCTTCTCTTCCTTCTGTTGCTCGAGCTTTTTAGCCTTTGGTTTTTACGGGGTAACCTCTTCCGCTTCTCCAAACTATTTGTATCTCTCTGAGAGAAACAGAGAGAGAGATCCAAACCTGAAGCAATCTTCTCTTTTTGTCTCTCTTTCGTATGTGAAGATTCGTATCTCTTTTTCTCTGCAAAAACTCGCTCCGGCTCACGACGGCCCGATCCACTATCGCTTCTATGGTGGTTTTATCTTCTTCGGAAAGAATCTAGAAGTTGGATTTTGCCCTTTGAAAGAATGTGATCCGGTCTCTATAAGGTTTGAAATATCAGAAATCTCATTTCTTAAAGCTTTTTCCGCTTCCTCTCTTCTTAATCTTTGATTTTTGTGTTTCGATTTTCGCCGCTAGATCTGGTTTTTGTGTGTGTTTATTAAGAGGGAAAATTTTGAATTTGTGTTTTTTTTGTTCTTGAACTTCGATTGTTTTTTCAGGGGTAGTGAAGCGTATTGTGTAAATTTCATATTTCTGGTGGAGAATAAGCAGAAGAGATGAAGAGGGTTAGAGAAGAGGTTTACGTTGAAGCTCAGATACGAGGACCTACCGTTTCGTCTCGTGGAGAAACGTAAGCTCTTGTGAAAAAAAAAAATCATATTTGTTGATTTTGTGTTTCTTTTCAAATTTCTCTTTTTTTGACTATGGCTTTTTTTTTGTACGGAAGTCCAAAATTGTGTTATCGAAATTGCAGGCTGATAGTTAATCCTTATTGCTGTTTTTAATCGACTAGGTTGAGTTTAGTTTTCTCTTTGAGGTTCAAAAATTGTTCTTGGGTTTAGTTACCTTATAGGCTTTAAGCTAAGGTACTGCATTTGAAAGGGGGAAAATTCATTTGATTTTTTCCGACTTAAATGCTGAAAAGCAACTTCATTTTATGTTTGTGTGATGCAGAAATGGTAAGCCTCTAACGATTGGTGAAGGAGGAAATATGGGAGGGCTAACAACAGGTGATGCCTTGAGCTATCTTAAAGCTGTGAAGGATATGTTTCAAGACAAGAAAGAGAAGTATGACACTTTCCTTGAAGTCATGAAAGACTTTAAAGCTCAGAGGTAAATGCCCTTCTTCTCTCTTTTCTATTTGGTCTTTCTTCTTACAACAAGAAATGTGCTTAATTTCTTTGGTGTCGTCTCATGTTGCTTTGTAGAGTTGACACTAACGGTGTCATAGCAAGAGTAAAAGATTTGTTCAAGGGCTATGACGACTTACTTTTGGGTTTTAATACTTTCTTGCCCAAGGGGTACCGAATAACCCTTCCAGAGAAGAAGCCCGTGGATTACGGAGTAGCTATCGGATTTGTCAACAAGATCAAGGTATGTATCTATTGTTGTAAATCATATACCAATTTAGTCATGATCTAAACAGTTAACGTTGCTGGAGATTTATTCCTGCAGACGCGATTTGGGGATGATGACCGTGCATATAAAAAGTTTCTAGACATCTTGAACATGTATAGAAAAGAAAGCAAGTCCATCTCCGAGGTCTATCAAGAGGTGATTTACAGTGAATGTGCATAATGCTGATTTGCTCTAACTTTCTGCCTCACATTTTATTTGATAAAGCCAGATTCTTGTGATGTATTTTTCTGAATCATCTGTTCTACAGGTTACTCTCTTGTTCCAGGACCATGAAGATCTGCTTGTGGAGTTTGTTCATTTCTTGCCTGATACTTCTGGATCAGGTTCTGTTTATTACCCTCCTTCCGGAAGGAATGCAGTACCGCGTGATAAAAATTCCCTAGTTCCTGCTATGCATCTGAAGCATTTTGAGAAGGTTTCTCTAATTCATCTTTCTAAAAGATTCTCATATCTTTCACAGCGTCGTGAACAATGTTTCTAATTGCTGTTTCTGGTAGAAAGCCTGCATTGTGGCCATGCATGCTTAGTATGGAAAGTATTAACCTCCTTTCCCTAATTGTGCTAAGAGTTATAAATTAAGAGCAAGATAAATATAGGAATTAAGACTCAGTTTACTGCAAATGGATGTGAGAAAATGTGTTTAAGAAACTTGATGGTTCTGAGTTTGAGTGAGATGTTGATACAGACTCTTACCTGCCACAGAAAATAAAACTACGGAGTAGGCTTGATGAGTATAATGAACACTCCGATCAACGAGAAGATGGTGACGAGAACCTTGTGGCTTGCTCTGCTGGTAATTCTCTGGGAAGTGAGTATTTGGATCACCTGTAGCATTTTTATTTGTATTTATTTGCCTTTTTAATAATTCTGGCTTGGCTCAGCGCCTGCTAAGAACATAATTACAAATATATGTGTTCCACTTTTCAGTGATTTTGATATAAAAGGAAAAGTAGTATATATCTGTGAGACATATCTGACATCTTCTATGCTGTGGTCATGGTCAATCTTGTCACTTTTAATGGATTTGAAAGTATTTATCTGGTGCTAAAGGTCCAACTATGTTAATATTTGCAGAATCCCTTGTTAATCAAGGTCAATGGCCGGGATACCTGAAGGGAGAGGACAATGAGGGGATTCAAGATTATGAAAATAACGGTGGTCATGAAAAATATCCAGAAAATGATAGAATGGTAGCTTTTGGCCGTAAAGACATTGGAAGTCAAAAAAATCTACTATCTTCCACCAACCATTTGGCAAAAGCTATAAATGAACTGGATCTTGCTGACTGTGCACAATGTTCACCAAGTTATCGTCTCCTGCCAGATGATGTGAGTGTCTCTTAAAACCTTTAAATAATTTTATCTTCCATACTTCAATTGAGTGCAGCATTTTGTGCTCTATGATCATATGGTTTTGCTTTCTCCTGTGTAGTATCCCATTCAGATTCCAAGCTACAGAAATACACTAGGTGAAAAGGTACTTAATGATCATTGGGTATCTGTCACATCGGGGAGCGAGGATTACTCGTTCAAACACATGCGCAAAAACCAGTATGAAGAAAGCTTGTTTCGGTGCGAGGATGACAGGTAAGACATGTATAGTATATTAGGTACCTGTATTTCTTTCTATATCTCGATTAGGAGTCTTTTGATAACATCTGCGAGTTTATGATTGTTAATTTCGTGATATTGTTTCAGGTTTGAGTTGGACATGCTATTAGAGTCTGTGAATGCAGCCATTAAGCGTGTGGAAATTCTTCTGGAAAAGATCAACAACAACACAATCTCTATAGAGACACCAATTTGTATCAAAGAACACTTATCAGGCAAGTAGTTATCTGATCAAATCTTGGGTGTATTATATGTATGTCTATTATTCTCGTACTAGGCCTAATTCCCTTATATGTGACGATTTAATAGAGCTGAACCTAAGATGCATTGAGCGGTTGTACGGGGATTATGGGCTTGATGTCATGGACTTTCTGAAGAAGAATTCTCATATCGCCTTACCTGTGATACTAACACGCTTGAAGCAGAAACAAGAAGAATGGGCTAGGTGTCGCTCTGATTTCAGGAAAGTATGGGCTGAAGTATATGCTAAGAATCATCACAAATCACTAGATCATCGTAGTTTTTATTTCAAGCAGCAGGACTCTAAGAATTTGAGCACAAAAGGTATGTTTTCTTACAGTTTTTCACTCCAAGTATAAGTTCATTTTGTTTAGATTACCAACCTAAATTAGGTTTGTTGAAGACCGTTGATTTTGTTTGGCTGCACTTGAAGCTACATAGAAGAATGCAGGAATATTCCATTAGCAATTTCTTTTTCTACGTGGAGAGAGTGTAATATATAAAGGCCTCATGATTGTTGAAGAATGTCTTGTATCATTTTAAGTGCAAATTTGCATTGAGTGAAGTTGTCTGTTATGTCCCAAATGCAGGTTTAGTGGCGGAAATAAAAGATATCAGTGAGAGAAAGCATAAAGAAGACCCGCTTCATGCCATTGCTGTTGGAACTAGGCCCTCTTTCATCCCAGATGTGGAGTTCTGTTATTCTGATACACAAGTTCATGCTGACCTATATCAACTAATCAAGTATTACTGTGAAGAAATATGTGCTACTGAACAGTCGGATAAAGTAATGAAGCTGTGGGTAACCTTTTTGGAGCCCATGTTTGGCGTTCCTTCTAGGACTCAAACTATAGAGACAATGAAAGATGCTGCAAAGTCTGAGGACAACCAAGAGCAAGAGCAGCATGATGCATCTGAGGCATTGAAGGACAATACATGTGATGGTTCTCTTGCCTCGAACCTTAAACATCTAATACCTCCAAAAACACCTAACAAAGAAAGCCCAACAGTACAAGGATGCTCTTTTGCGCAAGATCTCCCGATCAACACGCGAGAAATCATTCAGCAAGATAATCTGAATGATGGTGCAGCCATGACTAATGAGGTACCTGGGTTGTCTCTCCCTTATGTTGCCTTTGTTTTTGAACCGAGACCGTAGACACTTTCCACTGACTAAATATAGTCAAAGGTTCTCATAAATTCGGACTGATGGTGGTAGAGCGTAATTAAATGGTGGGAAAATAAATGAAAGTTGCTTTCCTTATGTACCAATTAGATGCCTTAATAAGTCATTTAAGAGTGACAAATCCGAAGTTTAGTTCATTATGGGACTTGAGAAAATATTCCTCTATGTGAAAGAAATTGATATTCCCTTAATTTTTGTTTATGGTTCTACAGGATAGCCAGCCTTCCAGACTGGTGTCACCCAGAAATGATTTGATAATGGAGGGTGTAGAGAATCGTAGTAAGGTTAGTGATGTATCAATGGGAGAACATAAGGTTGAGCGAGAAGAGGGTGAATTATCTCCCACCGAAAGTTTTGAGCAAGACAATTTTGAGGTTTATAGAGAGGATGGCCTCGAGCCTGTGCAGACTCTGCCAGATAATGTAAGTAGTAACAAAGACCGAGAACACAAAGAGGTAGCATGTTGTACTGAAGCTGGAGCAAGGAGCAATGGCCCCCCTGAAGATGATGGAAATAATATTACTCAAAAGTTATCAGAAGCGAATGAAAATGCCTCTAAAATTATTGCCTCAGGAAGCAAGTTTGGTGGCCAAGTTTCTTCCGATGAAGAGCGTAAAGGAGTTATGAACTGTGACCGGCGTGATAGTGTGGCTGAGAGTGAAAACGAGGCTTTAGGGATGGCTAATTCCAATGAGGGTGAAGATGGATCCTTTTTCACATTTTCAGAACGGTATCTGCGACCTGTAAAGCCCCTTGCGAAGCATGTGCCTGGGACACTACAAGTTAGTGAAAGTGACTCCCGGAATGATTCTCGAGTTTTCTATGGCAATGATTCATTTTATGTGCTTTTTAGGCTTCATCAAGTAAGGAATTCGAAACAACCTTCTCAAGTTCCTCAATTGTCATCTGTCTTCAGTTCAAACTGCTAATTCTGATGATTTTCTAGATGTTGTACGAGAGGATACAATCTGCAAAGATACATTCAGAGAGGAAGTGGAAAGCTCCAGATAACACATCTGATGATTCTTATACCAGGTGGTTTTTAGTCTCTAAGGAGTATTGGTAGTTTTAAATTGAAACAATGGTTCCTTCCTTACTGATATTTTGAAGCATAGGTTCATGGATGCCCTCTATAATTTACTTGACGGCTCTAGCGATAATACAAAGTTTGAAGATGAATGCCGAGCTATTATTGGAGCACAGTCATATGTTCTTTTCACATTGGACAAGCTAGTTCAGAAGTTCGTTAAGCATGTAAGCTTCCTTTTTACCTGCAACGTGTTATTGTCTAGACTCTGGTTTTGTTTTTGTTCTGCACTGATCATTGAAGTTGCGTGGACATGCTTCAGCTTCATGCAGTTGCAGCTGATGAGACAGACACCAAGCTTCTGCAACTATATGCATACGAGAACTACAGAAAACCGGGAAGATTCTTTGATATAGTGTACCATGAGAATGCCCGAGCCCTTCTCCATGAACAGAACATATACCGGATTGAATATGTATGCTTCTCTTGCTATGCATGGACACCTGTGAATATGGTCTCACATACTAATCTGTCCTTGCAAATTTCTATGCAGTCATCTGCCCAAACCCGTCTCTCAATTCAACTTATGAACAGCGGGAACGATCAGCCTGAAGTTACAGCTGTAACAGTGGAGCCAGGTTTTGCAAATTATCTGCAAAAGGACTTTCTTTCGTTTGTACCTGATGAAGAAAAGCCTGGACTATTTCTCAAGAGGTGAATGAAAAAAGCAGTGATAAGAGCATAGCTTTTACGGTTTCAGTTGTGCAAGTGCAGTTAAGTAATCATCTTATCATACACTTTTCAGGAACAAGGCCAAATTAAGCAGCCCAGATGAATCTTCAGGGATGTCACATGCAATGGAAGGATTGAAAATTATTAACGAGGTTGAATGTAAGATGGCTTGCAGTTCTTCCAAGGTAAACTACTGTCTTGTGAATCTATCGTATTAATAATGTTTTTTTTTTTTTAATGTGGAGACGATTAATGTGAGTTTACAATTGTTATTAGGTGAAGTATGAACCAAACACAGCAGATCTTCTGTATAGAAGCAAGCCGAAGAAACGAAAACTGAATCCAGATGGGCTTGACAATGCTAAAACTTCAGCTAGCAGTGAAATCTCGAAAAAGAGAAGAATATCGCGTTTTCACACAAGTCTTGACCGCAGACTTGTGGCCTTGCCTTAATGAATGTAAGTAAACCACCCTCTTCTTGCCTTAATCACTGCAGATTAGCCTTAATCAACCTGGTGATCAATGTTGCAAATCCTCAAAGACTTCTAATTCGAGATAAAGTTAAATAGGTTTGATTAGGTTTGTATATTGTGCAGATGTGAAGTTCTTGGCTGAGATATTCAAGCATCAGTAGTGGTAGAGACTAGAAGAGACCAGACAAGATTCTTGCATCATTTGGCTCAAAGAGATTCACATGACCAACCTTTAATTTTTCTTTTCCTAAATTGCGTCTGAAGCCGCCAGTTTTGGTGTATAGTGTTAGATTATATATAAATGACAGATGCTAAAATCGCATATTTTTAATTCATTCATTCAAACAAAATATTGAATATTCCTTCTAATGTTATATTTCTGGAAAATTTCATGATCTTGACTTGGTTTGTTCTGGATTCGACCTGGTTCAAAAAGACTTGTATAATCTCATTTTTACCAATTCAAAATCTAAGTTTTATAATACGATAAACTTACTTACTTTCAATAATATGCATAAGCTTACATTCTCTATAAATTGAAGCCTAGATTTGGTGTAGAGGCAATAAATTTTTAGTCAACCACTGAACTAATAAACCTGTATTTGTAAAACCGATAATTTTAAAAATCGAAATCGAAACCAAACCGGGATTCGATTCTAACACCCTTACTTTAAGTTTTACGGTAGGCGTCACGACTCACGCGAGGCGACTGGATATTGCAAACCCTCTGATGCTTTCAGAGTCTCTTACGTTTGGTTGCAAATAAAATCTGCTTGGAACTTAACTTTATTCGCATCTCTTTCTGTTCTTCACTGGACTTGTCTCTCTCATTTTCTCTTCCCTGCGCCAAGTTTTCAACAGATTCTCAGGAAAAATCCTCTGAAAAATCGACGGTGGAGATGGCTCTATCACGCCTCTCGTCACGATCCAACGGCTTCTCTGCTTCTCTCTCCGCCGCCTTCAGCCGTTTGCTCTCGACGGACACCACGCCGATTACGATCGAGACTTCGCTTCCTTTCACCGGTCACTTATGTGACCCACCGTCTCGCTCCGTCGAATCTTCAAGTCAAGAGCTTCTTACTTTCTTCCGTACCATGGCTCTGATGCGTCGGATGGAAATTGCGGCGGATTCGCTTTACAAAGCGAAGCTTATCCGAGGGTTTTGCCATCTGTACGACGGTCAGGAAGCTGTAGCTATCGGAATGGAGGCTGCGATCACGAAGAAGGACGCGATTATCACTGCTTATCGTGATCACTGCATTTTCCTAGGTCGTGGCGGTTCGCTTCACGAGGTTTTCGCAGAGCTTATGGGGAGACAAGGTGGTTGCTCTCATGGGAAAGGTGGTTCGATGCATTTCTACAAGAAGGAATCGTCGTTTTACGGTGGTCATGGGATTGTCGGTGCTCAGATTCCACTAGGTGTTGGAATTGCTTTCGCGCAGAAGTATTCCAAGGAAGAGGCTGTGACGTTTGCCTTGTATGGTGATGGTGCTGCGAATCAGGGTCAGTTGTTTGAAGCTTTGAATATGGCTGCTCTCTGGGATTTACCCGCAATTCTGGTCTGCGAGAACAATCACTGTAAGCAATTTTACTTCTTCTTTTTGTTTGTTTTCCTTTTTGGTTTCTTTATGGCGTAATATCTGTTTGGATTGGATGTGATTTGTGCAGATGGAATGGGAACTGCTGAATGGAGAGCTGCCAAGAGTCCATCTTACTACAAGCGTGGTGATTATGTTCCTGGATTGAAGGTAAGCTTTGAATCTCATCTGTAACAACTATGAATGTGAGGCTTGTTAAGATGAAATCAGCACCTGAGAAGTGTTTAAGAAATGAAGCATTTGCACAGATTAAGTCTGTAATTTTCCCTGTTTAAGTCTTCCATTCTTTAAAGTTTCAAGTATGACGATAAGTTCTTAAAAGTTTGTCTTTTTTACTACTTCCATTATTGGTTTCCTGTTTACTGATTAGTTGATTAGTTCTCCTATCTGTATTATGTTTTACCACAGAGTTAGGAAGATCTACTGTGAATCTTATGTAATTATCTCTGAGTTAGGGAGGATAAGCTTTCCTTGCCTCTTTGTGTATTAGCGGATTGATTAGTGTCATTTTCTGAATCACATGAATTGCTTAGTTTCCATATAGAGAACAGGTAGATGCAAGTATGAGCAACTTAGCATATAGAAAACAGTTAGATACAAAGCTTTGATTCATGATAATGATGTCATAAGTCCTCTATCGTTACCATGGTGCATCATTACATAGTTGATTGGGTAACTTGAAACATGTATCAGTTATAAACTTTCGTTTGAGTTTCTCTGGTTGCTGGATTGGATGAATTTTTGGGATGAACAGGTAGATGGTATGGATGCATTTGCTGTCAAACAAGCGTGCAAATTTGCCAAGGAACATGTCTTGAAGAATGGACCGATTGTAAGTTGTCTATATTGATACTGCAGTTGCTGATCTAAAATAAAAGTAGTTGTGGCTTTCCAAATTCTCCTATCAATTGATTCATCATTTCTTGTAGATTCTTGAGATGGACACATACAGGTACCACGGTCACTCAATGTCTGATCCTGGGAGCACATACCGTACACGAGATGAGATATCTGGTGTGAGACAGGTTCGTTAGTCTCTTTATCTGAGCAAACTATTTCTTGGTCGATGACTCGGTTATTATGAATCTCAATATATTTATGTGCTATTATATGACTCAGGAACGAGATCCAATTGAGAGAATAAAAAAGTTGGTACTATCTCATGACCTAGCAACCGAGAAGGAGCTTAAGGTATTTCATTTTTAACAGCAAGGCTCTTCTTTCTGCACATCATACATAATGTTCAGATGTTTAGTTTATGACCTAAGTCGGTAAAAAATGTGTCTTTTTCCTCAGGATATGGAGAAGGAAATTAGAAAAGAAGTAGATGATGCCATTGCCAAAGCTAAGGTAAAACATAACAGTCATATTGCTTTTCTTTTCAAAGCTAAACGCGGTGCACTTACGCTCAAATCTCTTTGCGGTTTCAGGATTGCCCAATGCCAGAGCCTTCTGAGCTTTTTACCAATGTGTATGTGAAAGGATTTGGCACTGAGGTAATTACATATTCTGCTATTTGCATTTTGCAACACGCCCCATTTTGCATTTTGATTGACCGTTTTATTTCTGTTGCTAGTCATTTGGACCTGACAGAAAAGAAGTCAAAGCTGCGCTTCCATGAAGCTCCTGTTCGTTAAACTCCCACGCACCATGTCACAGTGGGTTAATAGGAAGCCATGAATAAAGAGGTTTTTGGACAGTGTGTTTCGTGCTCTGTTCTGGGCTTTTGATTGTATACTCTCTCCTTTGAGTCTTAATGTCTATCTTTACATACATAAAGAGAAACATGTGATTCTTGTGAAGCTTTTTTATGTTTGTATCTAAGTTTTGCTTTACGCCTTTACTGCTTTTATCGATCTCGATACAGACGAAAAACTTGAAACCACTGTAATGGAGTCTTCTGTTTCTATCAGAGGTTTCATATTCAAGCTCACTTGCCGGTGATGTTATTATTGCTGCACTCCAAAATAGAGTTTCAAAAAATAGTAACAAAATGAAAATACAAACACAGACCAATGGTTATTTTTGTTTTGTATTTTGCGTCTTCCAAAAAAAGAATCAACTTTTTAATTCAACAACAAAACAGGGTAAAATCATAAGAACTAAAGAATCTTTTTTACCAACAAGCTTCTCTACCATCTATATACATATGACAAAAGTACAGAATTTTTTTTTCTTTTTTCAAGAATCTGAGTCCGAGTCACTTGAACTGTACCTTGAATGCTCTGACATGAAATTTGGAGGCAGAATTGGAAATCTAACCGCATTCCTTTGCGGTGCAGCAGCAGCAGCAGCGCCCGGTGCTGCTGCTGTTGAAGATGATGCTCCTGCTACTGTTGTTGCGGGTCTCTGCTTCCGTTGATTCCTTGCGATTTCACTACATGCATTATCAACCATACCTAAGAAATCACGGATTATAACAAACAGCTGAAACAAGTTCCTCTCTTTCAATGCTCCAGCTTGGTAATAATTTGTGGTTTTCTTCACTAAATCCATTATCCTGCCTTGTTCCTCTGTAATAACTTTCAGTTCTTCCTCTGCAGATTCAAAGAACGATCTCAGCTTTGTCAAACACCCATCTTCCTTCCCTTTGCTTTGGTCTAAAAGACGTTTCGTTTCTTTAACACGAGTGCCTAAAGCCAAGGTCGTGGCTACAAACGACTCGTAGTCGATTCCAGCTGCTTTTTTCACATTGGTGAACTCTGAACTTAGGCCACCTATAATGGGTAAACCTAGCTTTATAAATTCAACCTCTTGTTCTTCTCTAGATGCATCTGCAATATTACCACCGGCATTATCATTTGAGATCTTACTCATTGCAGCTCGCTTTCCCTCAGATCTTACAACTTCTTCAACAACAAAGTGAAGCAAAGTAGTTTTCCCATCAACACTCTTCACATCAGACAATTTTCTTAGAGCTGTTAAATTGAAAGCCTGAGCATTTCCTCGAGCGGTTCCAGCGTTCATTCTGTTACCTGCTTTCAAGATTGCCTCTAGTAGCTTCATGAACAGCCCACGAGCACGGAGCTCGTTGCATGCGGATTCAAGTGTCTGTAAAGAGCCCTTTTGTTGAGCAACCTCTGAACCGTAGTTAATCTTGAAGAGCATGACGTTGAACCGGTTAAACGCGGAAGGAACTGCTCGTAAGATGTGAAACAGTAAAGATTCTGCATCAGCCAGTTTCGTTGGGTCGCCACTGAACTCTATGATCTCTGTCTGTTCTTCTGGTGTTGGAGCTATTCCGGAAAGCTTCTCAAGGGTATCAGATTCAGCATCATGGCCTTCTGTTAACAAGTCAATGATCTCCTCCTTGGTCATGCCCAAAGATTTAAGCACAATTGCTTTGTTCTGAGACTTCCGAGGATCGAGAATGTAAGTCTGCGTAGTTGAGACAGTCGGATTCTGCGGTACTTTGTTTGCTTCACTTGGTTTTCGAGCGCCAACGTATCCGAACAGAGCCTCCATGAGATCGCCATCAAAGCTACCCAAGAACAAATACAATGCATAAGAAGTCAGAATCCTAAAACACTCACATTCTAAATTATGTAGACTTTAGTGACTTGTATAACGATATGCTTACTTGAAGGAACCACCATCGATCCTATGCCACACCATTGAATGGCTCGCATCAGGGTTAACCTTATCCCAATGTAAAGGCTTGAGCTTTGGCTGCGCTGGATCCTCAGTTTTGCCTATGGCCGAAGAACTCTCACCTGCCTTCTTCGGTCCTTTCGGATTACCTGGCGGTTTAGGTGGCCCAGGCGGTGGCGGCGGCCCAGGTGCTTTCTTACCCGGCGGAGGAGGTGGTGGCGGTGCAGGTGCTTTCTTATCCGGAATAGGTGGTGGAGGCGGAGGTGCCGTCCCAGCAGATGGCGGAGGCGGTGGTGTTGGTGACACTTGGTTGGCTGGAACAGGCGGAAGCGGTGGTGACGTTTGGTTGGCTGGAACAGGCGGTGGCGATGTAGAGGACGACCCAATTGCCGCCGGGAATTGACCCGGAGGAAGCGGAAGAGGCGGAGAACGACCGTTTCCGCCACTGTATTGGATCGACGGATTCTGCGGCGGAGAAGGAGGAAATGAGCCGGCGGGAGCTTGAAATTTGGATTGGGATTGTTTTCCAACGGCACCGTAATCATTAACCGCGCTTGTAGAAGAAGAAGAAGGTCGCGACGGAGAAGCAGCAGAAGTAGAAGAAGAAGAAGGTCGCGAAGGCGAAGCAGCAGAGGTAGAAGAAGAAGTGTAGTATCTCCCTCCTTCAAAACTCTGATCTCGGATTTCACCACCTGAAGATAAAGGAGATTGAGAATTCTTCTTCACATGAAACGAAAACGCCTCTTCGATTGATTCGTTTCCCTTCCGATGATTATTACCCGATCCTCTGTAAAAACCCTCCTCTCTCTCTCCTACTACTTCATCATCATCATCGTCTTCGTCTTCGTCTTCATCTACTCCAGCTCTTCTAAATCCACCATCGGACTTATCTCCTCTTCTAGGTCTAGGGTTTTTCCTAATTTTCCCGCTGTTTTCAAGTTCCAGAAGCTTTCTCCAGTAAATCACATCTAATCCTTCCTCATCTACAATAACCGCTTTGAGATTCCCGTCGATTCGCACGAAATCCTCCGGGAAGAGAAAACCCCAAGGCGACGGCGGCGGAGGTAACGAATCGGAGCCGCCATCGTATCTGACTCTCTCATCTTCCCTCTTCCCTCGATCTGAGTTCCGACCACGAAGTTTCTCTTTGATCCGCCTCCGTGAACTACTCCCGTTCTTACGGAAAAGGAAAGACATCGGCGACGGTTCTTTACCGGAAAATCTCTCGCCGTGAAAACGGAGCTAAGGAAAAAAAAAGCTATCGAAAATCAGAAGGTTCTGCTTGGATTTGACAACGAAGAGAAAAGAGGAAAGATTCAGAAAGAAGAAAAAAGAAAATGTGTTGAATGATTCGATGAACATGACAACCATTTCTTGATTTTTAACACATTAATGATTTTTTATAATTATTTCTCTTTTTGGTAAATAAAAAAAAAAATTAATTAATTAATTAATATTACATGAGATACGGTCCAATGTCAAAAGCGTGGCTGCTTTGACGAAAACAACCTCCACTGACTCTGCCTTTAATACGAGTCAAGATAGGGGTGTTTTCGTCATTTCGATAATGCGGACGCGTTGACTAGGTCTTGAATGTTGGGGGTTAGTGTTCGAATTTGGAATTGGAAGATGTTTTTTTGATTATTTGACTTCTTTGATCCAAAACTTCGGCTACGCGTTGACTTTTTTGTCTCTTCTTCTTATTATTATGAATGCAAAATCAACTAATTGTTTATGTTAAATTAGTTTATATTCATACAACTTTTAAACCTACCAAATTAGTTTTATAGTTTTTATCGCTTTTTCTTTGCTTTAGTTTAGTTTTTGATCCGATGTGCTTTTTTGGTTTTTGTAAAATTAGGACTTAGTATTTGGAAAACTCTTATGTTAGGTTGGCTTTTGTTTCTAAGCATTGTATGTATCCGTAGGCTATGTATAATCCAAAATTATAAACTTATAATCAAGATAAAAAAAAAAGTTATAATCAACCGTGACCTTTTTTGGCATTATTACCCTTTTTTTCTTTTCTTGAGAACGTATTAGTTTTGGTAATAATAATGATGTTATTATATACGAAACCCAAAATAATCTGGAAGAGAAACCTTTGTAGTGTAAATGTGATTTTGGAATGTTTGACTTTATGATTCGATGTTGCTTAGCGGTAGCTGTTGAGATGTTGAGAAAATTTAATCCTTTTGGTCCCATCCCATATATATATAAAGCCGAAAAAGACTTCTCGAAACTCTTTGTAAGAACTTTAAAAATCTATTTGACACTTATAAAGTGATGATCCTTATTTTAAAGAGAGAGTAACATGATATAAGATTTTGGCATTTTATTAGCAAAATAACAAATGTACTGTGTCATATAGCTAAGGTTGAATAGAACCGTCAAACATTTAAAAAGAAAAAAAAAGATAGATTAGAACAAGAAAATAGTGGCCCAATGTGTCGGATGTTTGATACAAAGAAAAGATGGATTAGATAGATGTAAATAGCTTCATAATGAATGTTAGTGCTATATGTCAAATAATGTTAGATTTGTTGAATAGTTCTATGCCTACGATTATGTAAATATAATTTTATTCTTTTTTTCCCCAAGGAGATAAAAAGGCTAAAACCATTAGCATGCTATTCAACATGTTTTATTGGGCGCTCAACAATCCTAAACGATCAACCTTGATTCTCATCTCAAAAAACATATCAAAAATCACTGACATTGTAACTGTTCTTGCCTCATTGAAATCAATGGACTACAACGTTCTTTTAGCCGAGTCCGATCACGTCGGATGCATTTCGAGTAGCATATTCATTCAATAGAACACCGAAGCCGAAGAAACTACCGCCTCTGCTAGGCGGACACAATAACCGACTCTGGCTTTACTACAAAAGTTGTTGTCTAAAAACAAATGCTCATCATTTATGTATTAGTTAATAATTTACATGATATTCATGTAAATATAATTTTATTCCATATTATATTATGCAGACATGCGGTGGAAAAATCGCACAAACAAATAATTTTAAATAATACTCTTTTGTTCATTATTTGGAGAAACGCTTGTGGTGGAGAAGAACACCATATGATTAGGATGGTTTAAGAATTGATTCGCATGAATAATACAGTTTTCTTTAAAAAATACAAATATTTTTTAATACATACTTGTTAATTATATAAATTGTATCAAACATTATATATATATTATTGTATCAAACGTAAGAAAAATATGTCAAAATATAATAATTGTCATACCCAATATATATATATAATATTATCCAATTAACATATTTCCAATCAAGATGTTATAAGAAATAATAATTGCTTTCTTTTTTTTTTCTACATAATGCTTTCTTTTTGCTTTCTTTTTCCTATATACAAAAAAACATTATTTTTTTTTTACTATAAATACAAAAAGTCACCAAAATCTTCATATCATGGATTTATGAAATTCAAATTAATCTAAAATGAAAAACACAAATTGACGTTTGTTTTTGTGATGATTTAGGGCGGCAAAAAATTATGAATAAATAAAGAAAAAAAATAAAGCGAAAAAAACATTTTTATTTATTTATAATTTTTGTTGCCCTAGATCATCACAAAAACAAACATAGTGTATTTCATTTTAAGTTAATTTGAATCTCATAAATCTATGATGTGAGGAATTTTTGTTGTTCTTTTTATTTTTTGTTTAAAACTTTGGTGACTTTTTTTGTATATTTATAACTTCTCAAGGTCTACGAAGACGAGATTTTTTTTTTTTTTTTTTTTTTAAAGGGA
>OVAY01000571.1:0-51947 GCA_900406395.1 Kernera saxatilis
GCAAAGGGGTTTTCTTCATCGTCGGAGTGAGTTTGTTGCTCTTGTTGATTTGCCGGAGGAGGTAGATCCCGCTGAACCGTTAACGCTTGCATCGCTGTAGCGAGCTGGTTAATCTGCTCCTGGATGTGTAGCAAGGTCTGTCGTGTGAGTTCGGCTTCTGTTGGAGGTTGATCACGACGAGGAGGACGTGGCATGGTAAAGGGGTTTTGCTCTGATACCAACCTGATGGAGGGTAAGAACAGAATTCAGCTCAATCTAGGGATTCAAAGAACCTCTAGAGACCTGCTTACTGAAACGATGAAATTAATCAAATCGATTCCAAGGAATACGAGAAAAATCTCTCTGTTTATTAATTCTCAAAAGCTACGTTTACATAGCAAAGATAAAAAGCTATAAATAGAGTTCAATCCAAGTCACAACTGACCTTGAAAGAATAATTCCTAATTTCAAAAAGGAAAACTAAAAGCCAATGATTTGTATCTAGAATAAAGGAATTTGTAAATAAGTAAATAAAACCTAAAATATAGAAAATATGCTAAAAGACGTGAAAGCCGTTGATGTCATGGCGGTAAGGATGCTGCTGCATCACCAATGCTAGTATATATATTCCCTATATATTTCTCGGTACATTTATAAATTTTTATTATTATTTTACAGGTACGATAGATTTTATATTCGGAAATGCAGCAGCAGTATTTCAAAATTGTAGCATATATGCCCGAAAACCGATGGCAAATCAGAAGAATGCAGTGACAGCCCATGGAAGAACCGACCCAAACCAAAAAACCGGAATCTCCATTATTAATTGTACAATTGGAGCTGCCCCGGACCTCGCGGCTGACCCCAACCCGGCCATGACATTTCTTGGGCGGCCATGGAAGCCTTACTCGAGGACAGTATACATACAATCATACATCAGTGATGTTGTCCAACCGGTCGGGTGGCTAGAATGGCATGGTACAACCGGGCTAGACACGATCTCCTATGGTGAATATGACAACTTTGGACCAGGGGCTGATACGAGCAAGAGGGTGCAGTGGTCAGGATATAGCTTACTGAACTTGGCACAAGCCATGAACTTCACCGTGTATAATTTCACTTTGGGAGACACTTGGTTGCCTCAGACCGATATTCCCTTCTACGGCGGTTTGCTTCACACCGAATGAAAATGTACTACCATATTCCTGCATCATTTAATAAATGCAATAAAATTTTATTCATTTTTGTTATCCGAAATCTGAATTTAATAAATTCAATAAAGGGTTGGAAGGTTCGAGGTATATCGATGTTAAAACTATTTATTTGATATCAATGACAAACAAACAAAAAAACTATTTTGATATCAGATCTTCAAATTATTAAAAAAAAATGAAAAATAGGAACTTGATTGTATCAGTTGAGGCATAGGTATATTATATGATTCCCGTAAAGGAAAAAGCCTTGAAAATTATATGAATTTTATGATTATATTTGATGATGGTAAGAAACAAATTCAGAAACTTTGAAAGACACACAATACATGAAAAAATTTGGAAGATAAAATTCTATGTTCGTTAGAAAACAAAATAAAGTCTGACTAGCCATCAATTTTTTTCCGACCAGCCTGTTCCGGCAAATGGACTCAAAGATCAGATTTGAACGGAACTTTGGTCGCCGGCAACCATTTATTGCCGTCGATGAAAGGTTTCACCGTGAACCTATCCGCTTCCTTCTTGGTTAAAAACGTCTTCAACCCTTTCCACTTAACCCGGTTCTTCGTGGACGCTCCTGGACCGAAATTCAAGTGCTCGGCGTAAAAGATAGTGTCCGGTGCAGTGTCTCCAGTCCACGGTAACCATCCTTTCGGGTTGATAAATCCGTCCATGAATGTCTTCATAATCACCGTGGTAGAGTATTCCTTCCAAGGCCGGCCTAGGAACGTTTGGATACCGGTTAGATTATCCAAAGGCAAGATGTGACAACTGTGGATAGAAATTCCTGTGTTTTGGTTCGGATCTTTCCGGCCCTGAGCCGTTATGGTATTTTGCTGGCCTTTCATAGGACGGCGAGGCATGATGCTGCAATTTTGGAAGACAACTGCAGCGTTTCCGAATATAAAATCGACGGTTCCAAAGATGGCACAATCGCGATAAAACTGACGTTGTGCATGAGCGTAGAGCGTGTCTTGGAAAGCATCCATGGTGCACTTGTAGAACACGGCTAAGTCTGCGCTTACCATCAGAGCTACGGCTTGATGCTTGGCAGGACCAGCACTGTTAAGGAAGCCCATGTCCCTAGCCATGAACCCCTTTCCGAACACAGCTACACAGACAATAATGAAAAAAAAAAGGAACATATGAAACTAGCAACTAAAAACACATTATGTTGACATGCTTTCCTCTAACGAATCCAGTGTATAATTAATCAATACTCCTACTCTAGTTATTTAACTCCCACGGCCTTCAAAACCTAAATTCTCTTTAGAAATCCGAAATATTCCGAAATGACTTTACTGTTTGTTCGTTACGTTTATATTTACATGTTATAATAGACCTAATAATGTATTTGTTGTTCAATTCGATGCATATATATATGTAAGTACTTACCAAATGTAGCGGTTTGGAACGTTGGGGTTCCATCGATGAAGTTGAGTCCACCAGAGACAATAGTCTTACTCTGTCCATCTCCAACCATCACAACGTTCCATTTCTTCTTCTCAACCCTAACATTCTCCAAATAAACTCCTTTCTTCACATATATAATCGTACGTTTCTCATTCTTCTCCTTCACTTCCTCTAAAGCCTCACTTATAGTCCTATACTTCCCCGACCCATCTTTCGCCACCACGATCGTCGCTATCTTCCTCAAATCACCACTCTCCAGAAGTCTCCGACCTGCCATCATCGCCAAGTCAAGGGTGCTGACGCCACCAGTCGCCATCAAACGACGACGTCTCAGGTTGACGGAGTCTGCGATTTTCCCTAGCCACGTTATGATCGCTAACGCATTGCTCGTCATCTCCGTCGAGTTTTTCAAATGGGTTTCTCCGAAATTCGTCAAGCTCGGTTTATTCGCTTCGATCAACGCTTCCATACACGTTTCTTGATACGTTTCCACGGAGCTAAGCCACGTCCTGAGATCGTCGATGCTCTTAAAAGACGACGTCGTTTTGTCTTCGAGTGAGGTCATCGTCTCGTTGAGTTGGTCAACGGCTAGGCCGATAAGCTCCACGCAAGCTCCCATTGCTGCTGACGTGGCGTTATCCATGTGTTCGCCGTTAGAGAATCCGTTGAGAACTTTTGAGAGCTCCTTGATTGTGATTTTGACGGCGTAGTTGAAAAGCTCCTCCGGGTTTAATCGGGTCGCGTTTGGAGCCGATCCAACGGTCTCAAAACATTTGTCTTTGTACAATGTCACGTCGCACACGGCTTTCACCGAGACGGAGAGTGAATCTCCGTCACCCTCCGCTGAGGACGGTTTCTTGCCGTTACCGTTAGCTGCGGTTCCGACTACGGCTCCGACGACGATGCAGACGAGAACGATGGAAGATATAGCGATAATGGCGATTCTCTTTTTTGTCCCCCGACTTGCCTCGAGTTTCGCTTGCTCATGCTCGTCGAGTCTGCCGTAGGAGGACATTTTGGTAATTTCCTCCTATCGGGCCTCCGAATATGATATTGTAGTTTTGTATTATCAAATGTTTTAAGTAATTTGTTTCATTTGCGTAGATGATATATAGAGTTGTTGATTTATATATTTTATTTGCTTGAAATTAATAAGGAATTTGGTTATACGCGGTACATACATATTTGCGTGCGAGGCACTAAGATGAATCGTTTGATGCTTTCATAGTTTCATTATTAAGCTTGCGAGTGCTTCTCATGTTTTTATATATGCTAGAATCTTGCTGGTTTAGAATCTTGCTGGTTCTATTTTTTTATTTATTAAATAAATTTGATTGGTTTAATTTGTAATTTTTTGTAACATTCCTTATTTTATATTTTACACATACTTTTCAATCAAAATATTGCACTTAAAAAAAAGTATTGTAGTTGAGACCTTCATCAAAATTATTGTGGGTATCCATCCCTAGATGGGATAAACCAAATCATATAACATGTATGTCCACTTATAGTATTATCTCTCAATATATAAGCGATTCTTTTAGAAATTAGTGAAGAGCACATTGTAAATTATTGGTGGGAATTTTTTCCATACACAACCACCAAACATATATTTTTGTAATACTTCAACCTTAAAAAGAGCTAATTCCCGAACGGCATCGGTTTTTCAACAGACTCCATTATCGATTAAGCCCTGCATTAAAAATCCTAAAATAAAAAACAGGTTGAAGATCCGTCTTAATTAATATATATATGGGGCTAAAAATTATCTTTTCTTTAAAACCTGACGTTCTCTGTTTTCTGATTTCCAACCAAGCCGTGTAGTCCAAAAATTGATATTGACGTATTGGTAGACGCTTTGATTAGTGGCTGCAGATCTTTGCTCTGTTCACCACTTATTATATAAATTAAACATATTAAAAGTTTAAATTTTGGGATTTATGTTGTGTTTATGGGTCTTGAGACTGCTATTAATGGATAAAGCATGTATGGTTGTCTAATTATGAATTTAAACAACTACATGATGGATGTCCTTGGTAGTTGGTAGTCAACCAACCTCTCTTCATACATAAGTGAATTTGTTGATAATTAAGGTTTAAAAATATTGACAAAAATAACAAATGAATAGAAAGAGAACTACTCTAAAAATAGTTTTTCTTTAACACTTCAACCATTTTATTTTAGTTTATTTTCCCAAAATTATGGTTTTGTTATTTACAAATATCCTGGAGATTTTAATAAATTGTTTGTGTTGTGTAATTAAAACATGAAAACAAAAGCAACCAAACAATCAGGATCATGAATTGACTTTGAACAAGAAGTTATAAAGCTTACTGTAGTACGCTTGATTTGAAGTCTGAATACAAAATCGCATTTTGTTTTTTAGGATCATATCTGTCAACGTACGTTGAGAGGGATGTCAAATTGGCCATTCATTTTACGCAAGAGACACTATTTTAAGTAATAAAATCAATTTATATACAACATCAATTTATTCCAACTGCAAAAGAGCTTTGTTCTATGTTAATTATAATAATTTATATTTATTTTGAAGTAATTCAGTGTTAAAACATGTTCCAAGTATGTTTCTTGCCATTATGTTTACTGTAGGCCGGTCTGAATGATTTTTTTTTTTTTCGGTAAACAACCGGTCTGAATGATATTCCATAAAAATGGTGGAATAGCAGAACTACTATGCAATTTTTGTTAATTTCTAACGATTCACATAATTTGGAAAAGATACGATTTATGTTCGGTCATTATATAATAAAAAACTGTTATACTATTTTTGCTGATTAAGGTAATTAATCCTTTTAATGAGTTTTTCATTTCAAACCCTGCAGTGGTTTTAGTGTTTATGGTGATATATAACGTAGTTCCACAGTATTATCAACAATCGAATCCGTTCACTGGATAATATTGTGTCATTCTATGATATTGAATCTTAAATTCGCGATATTATACGATAAACAGTTACGAAAACAAATGTGTACGAATTTCTCTTTATAAATTTGTCTTTACAAATGAAAAAAAAATAAAATAATAATTAAGAATATAAAATTGAAAGTGAATGGAAGATGAGTAGAAAATAAATAAACATGTAAAACTCATCCCATTTATTTTATCACATATTAATTGTAAATCGTTAAAGTTTTAACGAGAACCCGACGGAATGATCTAAACGACAAAGCATGTATGATAGTCAAGCACATCTAAACGACAACCTAATCTATGGTCCGAACTCGGATCAAGTAACTTGCCCTTATCCTAGTGGTCTAGTCTAGAGGTAATTCTAAAGGGATAAGCTACTTGTAATTTAGATTTGTTCATATTCGAAATCCACACCTATACTAATGTTATCTATTTCACACGTGTCAAGAACGGATAAAATCAATTTTACTAACTCGTCATTCACGAAAAGACAAAAAAAAGTATAAAGCATATACGAATACAAAATCTGCAAAAACCGTCTTCACCTTTTGCCTACGTTGGGATTTATTTATTGACCAACTAACATAAACAAACAAATGTAGGTGACATTACTCGAGCTAGTGTCCCAAGCCAAGGTTCAATTCTTGTCTAGGGATTGTATTTACTACGAAGTATCTATTCCACCCAATTTTAAATTTTGTACTGCTTAGACCACTTCTTGTTGCACCCGATAGAATTGAGATTTATTCCCAACAAAGCGTGCGAGTGAACGGAATATAATATTTGACGAATGTTTGTAATTCAACTCGATATAATATGATATCGAACTAGATCATATTTCTTATAAATATATTATTTTAAATATGATCCATTTTCATGGTGACTTATCAATGTTCTGAGACATGCCTTAATTAATTACCATTTACCAACTATCCCGTACGTTATCTCGAATATATGAATGAATGAATGATAATATTATAAATCAAACATTCAATACAAACACGTATAAAGACAATCGTATATTCTCCATATTTCCTATTTTTATTCCATTCATACCTATACCAATGAAATCAATATTTACATATGTACACATAATTGTATCAAAAAATAGAATCCGTAGCAATATAAAACACAGATCACTTTCCAAGCAGAATTGTGATACCTGTCAATTGAATACTTATTAAACATATATATATATAAAATTTTAACGTTGCATAAAAAATAACAAAAAATAAGAATTATCACTTTTCAACCTCAGCACTTAAAATTTCCAATTCTTTTCAATTTAACCAATTCACCATTCAGTCAATTATTTTAAAGTAATTTTGTTTTTTCATGTCCCGTGGCCAAAGTGAGCCAAAGACTGGGGTAAGAACAAGAGATATTTGAGCCCTTGAGGTCGGTTCAGAGGACCTGGTTCACTTCTCAGCCGCAATATGGACTGTTCACCGTTCGTTACTCATAACTTAATACATTTTATAAACATTGTGTGTATCGTATGTTGTACCTTATCCCGAGAAGATTATGTAGTTATATATACATACCCTTAGTGATCTTATAATAATGAACGATATAATTGGAAAATGTTGTATGCATATGGTAGTCCAAGTTGTGGGTCATGCCATGTGGGTAAAGGGCTTAGTATGGAATGGTTAATGCCACACTTTTATTTGGCAAAATAATATGAAAATGGAAATATATATAAGGGAAAAAAAAAAAAATAATATATATATATATATAGTGCTTATGTATAAAATGATTATGCAAAGAGATACTTCAAAATACAAGTAAAATATGCAGTTTATCTATATGATAAGTGATTAGATAAGTTCTATTTAATGTAGATGTATGCTTATTTTAACTAATAAAGAGAAGAAAAAAAAAATATGACTTCGTGTACCAGAGAGATTACGAGGCAAGAGTTTAGAATTCTCACGGTCTAAAAAAAAAAAAAATTTTAATCATGTATAGTCATATACATTTCTGTGACTCTGTCTATCAGTTTCCTTATAGGTCTAAACTAAGTATTCAAATTTGAATGTCGAGATGATTTGAAATTATATCATTACAAACGAGACAGACCACACATATCAATTATAAATTACGTATATGAATAGAATCAACGATAGATAAATCATTTCAGCGAAGAATGGACCCCATAGCTACAACTGCCAATAAATAACGACCTTTTGTGAGGGTTAAAGCCACAACGCATTGTTTACCGAAAAAAAAAAGCCACAACGCAAGATTTTTCAAAGTCTCAAAAGGATTATTTAAGAAATCCAATACTTATCATCTCTCCTAAAAATAACCTCGTAGTGTCGACATGGCGTGCCAAAACAATCTTGTTGTTAAGCAAATCATCGACTTATACGACCAAATCTCAAAGCTCGAGAGCTTAAAACCTTCCAAAAATGTCGACACTTTGTTCGGACAACTCGTGTCCACGTGCTTACCCACGGAGACAAACATCGATGTCACAAAGATGTGTGAAGAAGTCAAAGACATGAGATCCAATCTCATCAAGCTATGTGGTGAAGCCGAAGGCTATTTAGAGCAACACTTCTCCACAATCTTGGGATCTCTACAAGAAGACCAAAACCCACTTGACCATTTACACATCTTCCCTTACTACAACAACTACCTCAAGCTAGGCAAGCTCGAGTTCGATCTCTTGAGTCAACACTCGAGCCATGTCCCGACCATAATTGCCTTTCTGGGTTCGGGTCCGATGCCTCTTACATCCATCGTCTTGGCCAAGTTTCACCTACCAAACACGACTTTCCACAACTTCGACATCGACTCACACGCAAATACACTCGCGTCAAGCCTCGTCTCTCGCGATCCGGACCTCTCGAAACGCATGATCTTCCACACAACGGACGTGCTAAACGCTAAGGAAGGACTAGACCAATACGACGTCGTTTTCTTGGCGGCTCTTGTTGGAATGGACAAAGAGGCAAAGGTCAAAGCCATTGAACACTTGGAGAAACACATGGCTCCTGGAGCTGTCCTCATGCTAAGGAGTGCTCATGCTCTTAGAGCTTTCTTATACCCAATCGTTGACTCTTCTGATCTCAAAGGCTTTCAGCTCTTGACCATCTATCATCCAACCGATGACGTGGTTAACTCAGTTGTGATCGCACGCAAGCTCGGTGGTTCGACCACGACCGGGGTTAATGGTACTCGTGGCTGCATGTTCATGCCTTGTAACTGCTCTAAGGTCCATGCGATTATGAACAATCGTTGCAAAAAGAAGAAGATGATGGAGGAGTTTAGTGCCATCGAGTAAACAAGTAACTAATTAACACATCTCTTTTCTCAAAATTATGTGTAAATGTTTTTGTCTTATATTAATTGCTCTTTTCATTTAGTGTCTTTTGTGTTTTGTGACGTGTGTGGCTACATTTGTTAAAGTATAATTAAGTTTGTGAATTTGGAGTTCTTTGATCTTCGTTGTGAACTGTGAAGATACAGAACTCTTTCTTTGTTCCTTTTTATTATCAATAAAAAAGTTTTATTAAAACAATGTTTTTTTAATATATCTTGAAAATCCACATCCATATATTATATTATCACATTGGTTTTGTTTGTGATGTATGTTAATGGTGACTCAAAAGGAACTAATTGTGACTGAAACCACGCCAAACCCATAAGTATTTAATTTTAAGGATACGGATCTAGTCTCCTATTTAAAGAAAATATAAAGACATCAACCAAACTAAAATTAAATTTGACTTGATTTTATATATTTCTTTAAGAAAACATGAATGCCAAGCAAGCCAAACATGAATGTTTATATTGTTAATTATTTGAAAATTTTAATATATATCATGACATTTTTACGAATATGCAAAGCGTACAGTACTACAGATCCAAATTTGGATAATTTCACCTTAAACTCTGCGGATCAAAAGGTTTACTTCGAATATTTTTTTTGTTACGAAAATAATTAAAATATGATTTTCTTCTTAAGTCTTTCAAACTTTTTCAAAATAATCTGTTTCGACTAATTTTGTCGTTAAAATAGACTCTGTCCTAATTTAAAAAATTAAATTAGGAATAATACGAATGTGATTCTAAATGAATCACATTTGGACCTAATAAATCGTAAAATATATGTTAGACACAAAATTGTGAGAAATTAAGAGTTTAGTGGGGAAAAATGGAAACCAATAAAAGTCCCAAAATGTAATTACATCACGAACTGACGAATTCAAACGGAAACCCTAATCTGAGCTCCAAGGGTGCGCCATCTCTCAGTGCGAATTTCAGGTTTTCTGTGTGAAGTGTTAAGCTTTTTGGTTTTCTTTGTCAATGCCCGTTGTTGCTATTGTCTCTCTTTCTGTTTGAATCTGTATACGGAGAAAATTAGAGGGAACAAAAGGGTAGCAAGGGTTTTTATTTCTGAATCTGCGATGATGGTTTCTCTGTGCATTGCGTGTGATCCGGCTTTGAGAATCTCTGATCTTTGATACTAGAAGCTGTTAGGTTAAATTGTGAAGAAAGGAGAAGAAGAAGAAAGTGGATTTGTGATTTTCAGGATCTTCTTTAGCTGGGATTTTGGTTCGGAGAATTTCATTTTCCATTTGAATACAAAATCCCGAGAAAAGGAAACTTGATTTCCAACAATGGAAAGGAATTTTGGAAACTTGACTGATAAGACGAGAGTGTTGGATATCAAACCATTGCGTACTCTAAGACCTGTTTTCCCCAGCGGAAATCAAGCTCCGCCTTTTGTGTGCGCACCTCCTTTCGGACCTTCTCCACCTGGATTCTCACCATTTTATCCGTTTAGCTCGTCTCAAGCGAATGAACACTCGCCAGATCTCTATCAAGCCCAAAATCTACCTCAACATCAGCCTCAGATTCCACCGCAATATCAGTATCAGAATCCACGGCAACATCAGCCTCAAAATCTATCGGAACCTTCGCTGCCTACTCCTCTGAGGTCATTCGGATCTCCTGATACCTCTAATGGCGACATAGAACCTGAGGGGTCAACTTTGAAAAGAAAGATCCCTAAAAGGCGTCGCCCTGATGATGTGAATTTCGAGAGTGGGATTAGCGTAGCTGAAAGAGAGAATGGCAACAGGGAGTTGGTGATGAGTGTTCTTATGCGGTTTGATGCGCTAAGAAGAAGGCATGCGCAACTGGAAGATGCAAAGGAAGCATTTAGCGGGATTATCAAACGTGCTGATTTGAAAGCAGGATCTACTTGTATGAGCAGAGGGGTCCGCACAAACACCAAGAAAAGACCCGGAATTGTTCCTGGTGTTGAGATTGGGGACATATTCTTCTTCAGGTTTGAGATGTGTTTGGTTGGCTTACATTCTCCATCAATGGCTGGCATTGACTATCTGGTAGTCAAGGGAGAAACAGAAGAAGAACCTATTGCTACTAGCATTGTATCTTCGGGATGTTATGATAAGGACGAAGGTAATCCTGATGTTTTGGTTTATACTGGTCAGGGTGGTAATGCTGATAGAGATAAGCAAGCATCTGACCAAAAGCTAGAAAGGGGTAATCTTGCGTTGGAGAAGAGCTTGCGTAGGAATAGTGCGGTTAGGGTAATAAGGGGCGTAAAAGAGGCTTCTCATAGTGTTAAGATCTATGTTTATGATGGGCTCTATGATATCAAAGAGTCGTGGGTAGAAAAGGGAAAATCTGGACACAACACCTTCAAGTATAAACTAGTGAGAGCTCCTGGTCAACCTCCTGCATTTTCTACATGGACTGCGATCCAGAAGTGGAAGGCGGATCTGCCTTCAAGGGAAGGACTCATTCTTCACGATCTCACTTCCGGGGTTGAAAGCATAGCCGTTTCACTAGTGAATGACGTTGATACCGAGAATGGGCCTGCCTATTTCACCTACTCCACAGCGGTGAAATACTCAGAGTCGTTTAAGATGATGCAGCCTTCTTCTGGATGCGATTGTGGCAACAAATGCAAACCAGGGAACTTGGACTGTCACTGCATAAGGAAAAATGGAGGCAATTTCCCCTACACCGGTAACGGAGTTCTAGTTAGCCGCAAGCCTATGATATATGAATGCAGCCCATCTTGCCTGTGCTTGGCTTGCAAAAACAAGGTGACTCAGATGGGACTAAAAGTGAGGCTGGAAGTATTCAAGACAGCGAATAGAGGATGGGGATTGCGCTCTTGGGATCTTATTAGAGCTGGTTCGTTTATATGTATATATGCAGGTGAGGCCAAAGACAAATCGAAGGTACAGCAAACTATGGCTGATGATGATTATACATTTGATACAACCCGCGTCTACACCCCTTTCAAATGGAACTATGAGCCTGGCCTAGCAGACGAAGATCCTTCTGAGGAGATGTCTGAAGAATCTGAAATCCCGCTGCCTCTTATAATCAATGCTAAGACTGTCGGAAACGTTGCCCGATTCATGAATCACAGTTGCTCCCCTAATGTGTTCTGGCAGCCGGTTACTTACGAAAATAACAATCAACTCTTCTTGCATGTTGCCTTCTTTGCTATTTCTCACATCCCTCCCATGACTGAGTTAACATACGACTATGGAGTTTCTCGACCAAGCGGCACTCAAAATGGCAATCCTTTATATGGAAAAAAGAAGTGCTTTTGCGGATCAGAGTATTGCCGTGGTTCATTTGGTTGATGATGGCGAGAAAAGCGACCTCTGGTGAACAACTGGAGTCGGATGATTTTGGATGGAGAAGGTTAGTATCTCTTTCCTATTTGTTATTATCTACTAAAATTATATGGATTTGTGAAAATGATTAACATTTGGGACCCCTTGATTCGTTTATCTGGCAGGGATCAGTGGAATTGGCTGCTGCTTTTGGTGGCAACTGAAATGTTAAGTCTCTTTTTGATCTTCTCTTCAACAGCATTAGTCGCAAGCTGTGAAGGATTTTTACCACTTCTCCATCAAAGCCTTATCTATTTCTCGGATTGCAGAAGATGTGTCTTCAGGTTTTTCTTCTGTTGGATATGTAATCTTAGCAGTGTTCTGATCCTATTTTAGGACAAATCTCTGGAAAATCTAGCCTGTTTTGATTATAGATTAGATAGATGAATGTGATCAAGTGTACAAGTCGGTATAACAGTTCATCGGTTTTAATAGAAATAGACTAACCGCAATGAAAAATTAACTATGTAGCCAAAATCAACTTATTAGGCACTGGGGATAAATTGACATATTAAAACTATGAAACACATTTGGACATAATAAATCATAAAATATCCCTAAAAAAAAATCCTTTAAATCAAAAAAAAAAAATCCGTAAAATGTATTTTAAGACACAAAATTATTATACACACGGCTGAAACCGGAAACCGACAAAAGTTCGAAAAAGTCATTACATCAGGAACTGACGACTGACGAATGCGCTACGAACGAAGGACGAAATTAAAACGGAAACGACAACCGCCTACCCAGGTATCCAGTCATATTAGATCTTTGTACGGTTAAAGATCAGATTATTTTGATCCAACGGCTAATCTAAGCTTCTTCTTCTCTAATTATTTACAGATGTCAGTGAAGTTACAGATGTTAATCAACGCCTAAAAATGTAAAAAAGTTAAAAATTAACCAAATCTGGACAAAATATCTCTATTTGTTTCCCTCTCATTCTTCTTCTTTCTCTTTGTGTCTGGCTCTTTTCGGAAACCCTAATTTCGCGAGCGAGTTCGTAGGGTGTGTGATCTCCATATGCGTATTTCAGGTTTTCGTTTTGAAGTTTTAAGCTTTCCGGGTTTTCGTTTGTCAACATCCGTTGTTGTTATTGTATCTCTGAATCTGCGATGATGGTTTCTCTGTGCATGCGTGTTATTCGGCTTTGAGGATCTCTGATAAATTCGGCTTTGAGGATCTCTGATCTTTGATTCGGGCTTATGCTAGAAACTGTTTATAGTGGTGGATTTGTGAAAAACGGAGAAGAAGAAGAAGAAGAAGGTGGACTTTTGCTTTCCCAGATCTTCTATAGCTAAGGGATTTTGGTTTGGGGAGTTTTCATTTCCCATTTGAATAGAAAATCAGGTTCTAGTAAATTTCAACCATGGAAGGGATTTATGGAAACTACACTGATAAAACGAGAGTGTTGGATATCAAACCATTGCGTACTCTGAGACCTGTTTTCCCCAGCGGAAATCAAGCTCCGCCATTTGTGTGCGCACCTCCTTTCGGACCTTTTCCACCTGGGTTCTCGCCATTTTATCCGTTTAGCTCTTCCCAAGCGAACCAACACACACCAGATCTCAATCAAGCCCAGAATCCACCTCAACATCAGCCTCAATATACACCGCAACATCATCCTCAATCTACACCGCAGCATCAGCCTCAGAATTCGTCGGTACCTTCGTTGGTTACTCCTCTGAGGTCATTCAGATCTCCTGATACGTCTAATGGAGACATAGAACCTGAGGGGTCAACTTTGAAAAGAAAGACCCCTAAAAAGCGTAAAATTGTTCGGCCTGATAATGTGAATTTCGAGAGTGGGATTAGCGTGGCTGAAAGAGAGAATGGCAACAGGGAGTTGGTGATGAGTGTTCTTATGCGGTTTGATGCGCTAAGACGAAGGTTTTCCCAACTGGAGGATGCAAAGGAAGCAGTTAGCGGGGTTATCAAACGCGCTGATTTGAAAGCAGGATCTACTTGTATGAGCAGAGGGGTCCGCACAAACACCAAGAAAAGACCCGGTATTGTTCCTGGTGTTGAGATCGGGGACATATTCTTCTTCAGGTTTGAGATGTGCTTGGTGGGCTTACATTCTCCATCTATGGCTGGCATTGACTATCTGGTTGTCAAGGGAGAAACAGAAGAAGAGCCTATCGCCACTAGCATTGTGTCATCTGGATATTATGATAATGACGAAGGTAATCCCGATGTTTTGGTTTATACTGGTCAGGGTGGTAATGCTGATAAAGATAAGCAAACATCTGACCAAAAGCTCGAAAGGGGTAATCTTGCATTGGAGAAGAGCTTGCGTAGGAATAGTGCGGTTAGGGTAATAAGGGGATTGAAAGAGGCTTCTCAGAGTGCTAAGATCTATATTTATGATGGGCTCTATGAGATCAAAGAGTCATGGGTAGAGAAAGGAAAATCTGGACACAACACCTTCAAGTATAAACTAGTGAGAGCTCCTGGTCAACCTCCTGCATTTGCTAGATGGACTGCGATCCAGAAGTGGAAGGCGGGTTTGCCTTCAAGGGAAGGACTTATTCTTCCCGATCTCACTTCCGGGGTTGAAAGCATAGCCGTTTCACTTGTGAATGATGTTGATGCCGAGAATGGGCCTGCTTATTTCACCTACTCCACAACGGTGAAATACTCAGAGTCGTTTAAGCTGACGCAGCCTTCTTTTGGATGCGATTGTAGCAACTCATGCAAACCAGGGAACTTGGACTGTCACTGCATAAGGAAAAATAGAGGTGATTTCCCCTACTCCGGTAATGGAGTTCTAGTTAGCCGAAAGCCGATGATATATGAATGCAGCCCATCTTGCCCGTGCTCGGCTTGCAAAAACAAGGTGACTCAAATGGGACTAAAAGTGAAGGTTGAAGTTTTCAAGACAGCAAATCGAGGATGGGGCTTGCGCTCATGGGATCCTATTCGTGCTGGTTCGTTTATATGTATATATGCAGGTGAGGCCAAAGACAAGTCGAAGGTACAGCAAACTATGGCTGATGATGATTATACATTTGATACAACCCGCGTCTACACCCCTTTCAAATGGAACTATGAGCCTGGCTTAGCAGACGAAGATGCTTCTGAGGAGATGTCTGAAGAATCTGAAATCCCTCTGCCTCTTATAATCAGTGCTAAGAATGTTGGGAACGTTGCTCGATTCATGAATCACAGTTGCTCCCCTAATGTTTTCTGGCAGCCGGTTACTTACGAAAATAACAATCAACTCTTCTTGCATGTTGCCTTCTTTGCCATTTCTCACATCCCTCCCATGACTGAGTTGACTTATGACTATGGAATTTCTCAACCAAGCGGAACTCAAAATGGCAATCCTTTATATGGCAAAAAGAAGTGCTTTTGCGGATCAGAGTATTGCCGTGGTTCATTTGGTTGACGATCGAGAAAAGCGACCTCTGGTGAACAACTGGAGTCGGATGATTTTGGATGGAGAAGGTTAGCATCTCTTTCCTATTTGTTATTATCTACTGAATCTATATAGATATGTGAATTTAACTAACATATGGAACCTCTGGATTCGCTTATCTGGCAGGTTCAGTGGAATTTGCTTTTGGTGGCAACTGAAGTGTCAAGTCTCTCTTTTTGATCTTCTCTTTAACAGCATAAGACGCAAGTTGTGAAGGATTTTTACTGCTTCTCCATCAAAACCTCATCTATTTCTCGGATTATGGAAGATTCACATGTTTTTCTCCTGTTGGATATGTAATCTTACTAGTGTTCAGATCGTTTTTAGGATAAATCTCTGGAAACTTGTACTTTGTTTTGAAAGATTATATGAATGTGATTAAGGGTACAAGTCAGTTTTATCTGTTTTATTTGACCACAAATAGACAAATTAACCGCAATGAAAATTTTAACTACGTAGCCAACATCAAGTTTTTTAAGCAGTGAAGTGGGAATTGATTAACCAGGAAGTAAAATCAAACTTCGATGTTCTTCTCTTTACAAAGGAAAACTGGTGCGTATGTTACAACAAAATGAAAATTACAGCCGAGATTATGTAATCTTGTTACACTACAACCCAACAAACTCTACTCTTGAAATAGTAAGCAACCAAGGGGAAAAATGGAATATATAATTTATATTTATATTTACTTCCGCTGAAGGGTATAAAGAATTTTGATTTGAGAAATGTGTTTCATCATATTATCTCCTTGGAGGATCCCGAATCTGGTTCATTTCAATTCCCAGGGTTTGGGATTCTCTGAAAGTTCCAAGCTTTTCAGCCTCCCTAGCAATCCGAACATCGGAAGGTCTGTAATACTCACCGAGAAACTTGATGGCGAATCTGGGAAGCAATGCTGTCACAACAATGGCAAGCAAGCAAAACCAGAACATCCATGTCTTGGCCACTTGGAAAATTGCCCTGTCACAGCCACAAGAAAAACAGGTCGGAAAAAGCACAACAGTTGAGACTTTCTATATCCACAATTTGCTTTAACAGAATGATTTGTAGAGAGAAATAACTTTACCAGTAACCAGGGAGAGTGGGTATAACATCGATCACAATGACACATATACAAGCTGCAACAATGGATCCCCATATGGCGGCGTGTGTGATCCAGTTCCATCTTATTACATCCATGGCCAAGTGAAGATTGACCACCACAACTGCAGCAATGGTCCATAGGTCTCCTAGGCTCGACGTGTCAATGGTACTGCCCCAATAAGCAAAGAGAGGGATGAAGAAGATAGCTGCACTTTGCCAGATTGTGTCAACCATTGTATACCAGAAGAGCGTAGTGGAATATCCCTCTGCCCTCTGGCCAACACCGTAGAGCTGAGGGTGATCGAGAAGAGTCCTCCTTCCGAGGTCTTTGTCAAGAATACCAATAATTATTGTAGGGAACGATGTGTATATGACTGAGTACAAGACACTGCTCCATTCTGTTATGGCGGTTGTCAAGGTGTAGCAAGTAAACAAAACGTACCTGCATGAAATTGGTGAGGATTAGTCCATGGTGATTGTTTTAAGACAGATTAGTACAAAGGAAGTAAGACGGTACTCACCAAAATAAAATTAGAACGAAAACTGCATTTCTATAGAAATTGTATAGTATCATGTAGCCCATCCTTTGGTAATTCCAGTGTCCATGGACGAGCAATAGCGGAACTAAAAATCTAAACTGTCCCATTGCGAAATCAGATGCCATCACAGCTTGGCGACCTTCTTGCCCGCTGATCCCTACCCCAACATCAGCCATTTGGATCATGGAGACATCATTGGCACCTGTCAAAACCCGAAGCAAATGAGAAAATGAGAAATAAATCCGTGAACTGGGTAGCTGTTTAGACAGGATCAGGCAGACTGATTTTCTGAAAGAAGAGTGGAGTCATTACCATCACCAATGGCAAGAGTCATGTCGGAAGTCCGGTTCTTTACAAGCGCAACGATTCCAGCTTTCTGGAACGGAGCAACACGGCAGCAGAGTATCGCTGAGCATTTACATGCCACTTGGAAGAGCTGCATTGCAAAAGCTGAGCAATTACATCACCACGAAAGACAATTATAAACAGAGTAAGCAAGCGATCATCATCCAAATTTCACTTACCACATCTTCAAGATCATTGTCGAGTACATATATGAGACTGGTACCATCGATAATCAAGGCCACACTTTCGTCATTACTTGCTATACTGGCATTTGCTTCTTCTAAGCTCCTCCGACATGAATCCAATGAGTTGCTATTTATTACAATTTGCCTCATGTTTCTTGTCAAAAGCCTCGATGAAAAGCCAATAGATATGGCAGTTTCTTGCTTGTCACCAGTCAAGACCCATACTTTTATCCCTGCAATTCTGAGAGATTCTATTGCTTCCGGGACACCACGCTGCAATTTGTCTTCAATTGCAGTGGCTCCTACTATCCTAAGGCTAGTCTCGATGTTTCCAGCAACCTTTCTTAGCAATCCAGCCCTACCAATCAAGGCGGTGCTTGCAGCCTCAAAGGAAGAATGCCATTGCTCAAACTCTGAATCGTTCAGCTTTCTCATCCCAACAACAAGAGTTCTCAAACCATCAGATGAGTAAGCATGAAGTTGTTTCTTGGTCGCTTCTATGATGTCGCCGTAGGATTCATCCATGACACTAAACATGGATGAGTCTGCACCTTTTACAAAGAGTTTCACTGACATGTCGGGGCATCCCAGTATCACTGACATTCTTTTTCGGTCACTATCAAACTCATGCAGTCCCAAAACATTAAACCTGCACTGGGCAAAGAGAAAAGGAATAAATGCTATAGGCCATCTACTACGATATGCAATGACAAAACATAATTAATGGCAAAAAAGTAGTCATCACGTGTCTAAATTACCTTTGCATTTCTCCTCGCACGTTAATAACTATATGACCAGAGGTTCTCTCTATGAGCAAGAAACCATATGCAGCTGCTGCATAGACTAATGCTTGTTCATCAGGGGACTCCCCTTGATAATCTACCAGCTTTACATTGGGATCAGATGTGTTGGTAACAATTGGCACAATTGTATTGCAAGCTGCCAGTGAGAGGAAAAATTCATTCGCACGTTTTGCTTCTTCTGTTGCCTTGCCATTTCTTGTCAACTGAAGAAGCACAGGATCAACTCTCACCCTCATCTTTGGCTTCAAAATATTTCCATCAACTGTATCATGACAAATTCAGGAATCAATAAAAGTTTCAGTCAGTTTACAGAAAAAACATACTACTCTTAACAGCATAATTTTTTTAAGAAACAATTTTCTTTACCTTCAATGGAGTATCCCGCATGCTCGCTCTCAACAGGTTCCCTGGCAGAGTAATCAACACCCCCTATGCAGGCACATTGAAACTCCATCTTGTTGTCCGTGAGAGTACCCGTCTTATCAGAGAATAAATACTTAATCTGCCCTAAGTCTTCATTTATGTTCAAAGCCCTGCATTGAAAACTTGAATTCGAAGACTCGTCGTACATCTGATCATCTCGAGTCATGAAATATGCTTGACCAATACGGACAAGCTCCATCGATATGTAGAGAGAAATGGGTATCATGATCTGGTACACGATGACTGCCATAAAGAAAGTGAAGAATATCTCCCAACCCCAACCATAGTAATTATGATTCTTCCCTCCTGGCCTCTCGGCATAGTCCTTTCTCCTATAAAAGAGAATCGTGTCCAAGTCATCCCTGTGCCGTCTCAACCACACAGCAGCGGTCGCGGCTGCGGTTGTACACAAGGCAATCAGAAACAAAGACAGCAGAATGATCTCTAAATTCATCCGAGTCTCTAGCCTACTCCTCTTTGACGGTGCTCCAGAGTTGTTCAGCATAGCCTTCGTCTCACTACCAGCATAAACAACGACCCCCAATGCCCAAGCAGTATTCTTGAGCTCACATCCTCTAAGAATAATATTAGAAGGTCCAAGGGAGAGCCGTCTGCCATCAATTTCCATGTTGGCTTGAAAACCATATATGTTCCTATTCGGTTTCTCACATTTGATAAATCCATTAAACGACTCCAGATCAGCAGCTTTTTGAAGAGTTTCCTGCTTTGCGTACCTTGTCTTCAAATTCGACTCTCCATCCAAATTAGTCGTCTGCACATAGACAACCCCTGTAGGATCACTTGTGGCCAAGAGCACCATGTCACAAGGAAGAGTCTGGTTCGATTGGACTTTAATGACTTCCCCAACCCGAATATGCTTCCATTTCTTTTCTTGAAACTGATTATCCTCAAACACTAAAGCCAACCTATTGTTCTCAACTCTATCTGATCTATGTCTCCGGAAATCCTCGTAAGCATCTTTGATTGCTGAGACCAACAGGACAAAGGCAAGGGGCATGATGGATGCGCCTCTGCCAAAAACTGCAAGCTGTGGAAGCTGATTGAGCACTGCTATTACAAGGAAGTATATGTAAGCAACTCTATGGAACTGTTCAAACAAGTTCCTGGGCAAGAAGGTGAAGACAGAATACTTTGCTGTCTTGATGGAATTCCCTGTGAACTCAAACCTTTCGTTTGTTCTCTCTGGGTCGTTTATATAAACCAAACGAGCATCCTCGTCTTTGATCTCCTTCTGAGACATGCTTAGCATCTCTGAATCAGCTCCAGCTGATCCATGGCGGATACGCTTTGATCCCACATCACCGAAAGTAACTTCTCTGACGGAATTGTCTTTTGAAGAAACGCTCCGTCTCGAAGATACACCCAAAATGGATTCGTGATAAGGCGGTTTGTCGATTGATTTCCTGGAATCCATAGCGAGGATTTGCGGGTCCAGGATTTCGGGGACCACTCACGGAATTGATGGACAATGAAAGCAGAAAACTTTTTAGGTATTAATCGGATCAAATGGGAAATACATTGAAATACACACCTCCCGAAGAAGATGATTCGAGTTTAAAAAAGAATACCCAGAAACCCCCAGAGCTCGAATCAGCTTGAATATCATACACCAAATCCGAAATCGGAGACGAAACCCCCTTAAAGGCACGAAAATGGAATTGATCCAGCAAAATGACCTAGCAATTGCAAATGGGCAGATCCAGATCCTAACTCCGAGACAGAACCCCCACCTTTCGACACCAAAATGGAATTGATCCAGCACAAGGAAAGGAGAATTGACCTAGCTATTCAAAATGGGCAGATCCGGATCTTGAAGAATTTCACTTTTGCGCGCTAAAATAAATCTACCCGAGAAATGGAATGAGGAGAAAAAGATGAAGAGAGGTGACGCAAGCGAATACGTCAATAGGAAGAAGCAGAGAAAAAAAAGGAATAACGTGAAGAGAGAAGGAGAGATAGAGAGAGGCTAATAAATGGAGTTTCGTATCTCGTCAGCGAGGGCAAGCGAAGACGAAGAACGAGAAGGAAAAGGACGACTTGTGAGAGAGAGAGATAGAGAGAGGAGAGATCTGGAGACAAAGAACAGGAGAAGGTCGGAAGAAGAAGAAGTCGCCAATGGCTGGCGACGTCGACGAATCTTTTATTCAATTTTTCTCTTCTTTTTTGTGTTTTGTTTTCTCATTTCATTTTAGGAACAAATTAAAAACACAGAAAGGAAGAGAAAGTGAGGAAAAGTCATGTCGTGTTGGTCCAGAGAAGCACTCCAAATTCATAGCCTTTCTAGAACTATTATTTATATAAGAGCCGCCGTAGACAATTTATTTTCTTTTCTTTTTTTTCCCCAAAATGTTTTTGCTAAATATAACTTTATATATTTTGGATCTTTTTTTTTTTTTTTTTTAAACTGAATTTTTTGGATCTTTTTGATCATAATAAACTCAGGTTTATCATAGAAGATGTGATTATTATGTCACTTTTACGAACATCAGGAATTTTACATGCAGTTATAGTGGTTATCATCAATAAAAACTATTAATCACCTAAATATATGTTTTATGATTAGAAATATATGAGTTACTCAGTTAATTTATTTATTTTTTATCATAAAGATTGTATCTTTGGATCTTCAGTTTTGAATTTTTATATGTCACGTATATATTTCAGTATCCAATATTGAAGTTTGAATTTGATGCTTTGAATAATTCAATATTGGATTTTTTCAGTAAATTCACAAGTATATGAAAATGATTTTGATTTAGATATCAACATTTATTTATCTGAAGTTAGTATGAAATTTAAAATATATATAACACTGCATATTTTATGGATTTAACAAAAAAGATCAATAGATCATACATAAAACCAGAAAATCATAACATTAATGGATTAAACAAAAAATAAATTACTGCAAAAAAAATATTTTGATGCCTGGCTTAAATTATCCAACAGGGTATCGTAGTGCAATTAAAGAACAAAAAAATCTAAACTACGTAAGATTATATCGTAGTGTGCATTTGAATATTTTTTTCAACGTATTTGATAGGGCTGCCAAAAAAATCAACGTTATAATTTTAACACTAGTTTTAAGCACGTCAAGCCAGTTTGGCGTACTCGGATTAGTTTTTTTTTTTTTGGGGTTAAATGTTAAACTTTTAACAACGTAACACTCACGGTTTGGTTGATAGCTTTTGACTACTTGTAAAAAATAAATTGTGTTTGAGATATTTTTGGTTTGAAAAAAAAAAAAAAAAAAGCTAAATATATTAAGACCCATGACTAAAACAAGAGAAATAATAAACAAAGAGAAAGACAAACAAATAATACTCGGATTAGTTGTAAACTCGTAATTAATAAACAAAGAGAAAGAGAAAGACAAACAAGTCAAGACTCAAGAAGCCCACATCACTTCACATGCCCACCCACAACGAGGTAAGATGTTCTAAGAACACGATTTCCACGCCCTTGTTTTATATATTTTTCCTTGATTGCATACTATTGGTAAATGTAAATCTTAAGAGTTATTCAACTTTAGTTATTCTCATTCAAAACAAAAATATTAAATTGAGAGTTACAAATTGGTCTTCATTAACGATCGAATATCGGTTTTAGAATTTCACTGATACTGTATATATCGTCGCAACATACTAAATAATGATTATACTAAATGATTGGAACCAAGTTGAATGCATGATGATTAAAGTATTAAAAAATATTCTATGTACATGAATAATAATTCACCTACCGGACTCGCTTTCGTACAAGTTTGTTTAAATACTGTTATTAAGCACGTAAACTCTTTAAATTAAATAGTACCCCAGCAAAATATACAAGACTTTTTCGAAGAAAATCAAATCGTCATATATATATAATATAGTTGTATAATCTGCCGTAATCAAAGAAATTTGTTGTCTCCAGACTCTCCGCTAATATGACAGTGATCGTGGACTATTAAAAAATGTAACTAACCGTGAATAGATTTTAGTTATCATCAACGGCTAAAAATTTATAACTAGGTAAACAATCCACGTTATGCATGTAATAATAGTAACTTTTATTTAAATAAACAAACATTTAAAGATGAACGATTGCAATATTTATAAAAAAGATTAGCTTACGTTCTGATTAGTTCGTATTTATTGTTTCACCCTCTGACTGCTTGACATGTAATTATGGTTTTGTCCTTAAGTTAGTTCATATTTATGGTTTACCCCTTTAGTTGTTATATATTTATGTCTTTAAACCTCAATGTATTCCGTAATTATGAGTTTGTCCTCTGGTTAGTCCATATTTATTGTATTAGCCCCCGTCTGCTTCATATTTATGATTTTAACTTCAGTTTACTCCGTATTGTGGTTTTGCCCTCTCGCTAGTTTATATTTATTATATTACCCTCCGACTGCTTCATATTTATGACTTTAACCTCAGTTTATTCCGAAATTGTGGTTTTGCCCTCTGCTTACTCTATTTTATGATTTTACCCTCCCGTTGCACCATATTTATGTTTTCCCTACAGTTTATTCTGTAATTATTGTTTTGTCCCCTGTTTAGTCCATATTCACGATTTTACCCTCTGGCTACTAATATTTTCGCATTTATTCCCAGTTTATTCTATAATTAAGATTTTGCCCTCTAGTTGATTTTTATTCACGGTTTGCGCCCTTCGTTTTTTTGGTTTGACATTACTTTTATCTTAAAAAGTTAATTACTAACAATATATATAATAATATTGTAACTTTAGAAAAACCTGCGTATACCTCAGACACTCTTCTCTTAATATTTAGATAAATAAAACTAAAAACCCATTAAAAATATTTTAAAGATCTTTTCCAATAAAATAATTAAAATGTCTCAACTAAACCAAGGTTGATTCTAGACGTGTTACTAAACGATCTTCTTTCGGTTCTTCTCTTCCGTTGAATCTCTCTGACCGGAGGCATCTGGTTTCTCTAAACGCCGACCTCCATCGCCGCCGGGAGGATTTGAAATTGCATGAAACTCTGATTCATCTTCAGTGATTAGTCAACCGATCTATTGAATTAGACAAGAGAGGAACGCAGCTAAAAGCTGTATGATCTGCTTCCGATTTGGGTCTCCATGGCCAGTGGAAACAGCATCGGAGTCGGTGGTTTGTTTGAGAACGCGGAGGTGACTACGAGTGGCAGACCCGTGCTTCGCCGCAATGAGGTCGAGTGTTTCCTCCTTTCCTCCGTCGATTTGGATTCCGAAGATGACCCGCCGCGATTCACCGCCTTGAGGTCCGGAAATCTTATCCTCACCACGCATCGTCTCATATGGATCCCTTCTCAGTCAAACGCAGCTGTTCCTTCTTTCGTTCCTCTCGCCGCCATTACTCACATCTTTTCACATAAGAAATCAATCAAGTCTATGTTCCATTCGCCCCGAATCCGATTCCAAGCGGACCCGGGTTCGGTTGTCGTGACTATTGTATTCAGGGGGAAAGGGGATTTCGATGGCTTTTTGACGAAATTCTGGGAATGTTGGAGAGGCAGGGCATGGGAAGAGGAGGAGAAGAGCGAGAGCGAGACTTCCCGGTCAGGATCTGGAACGGTTGCCCAAGGTTTATACGGAAACGATGGGACGGTGAGGATGGTGGGATTGGCTGGGATTTTGAGGAAAGAGCAAGAACAATGGGAGAGCACAGACAAGAGCTTGCAGGATGCTTTTCAGGATTTGAATGCTCTTATGGTATTGCCCTTCTTCTTCCTTCTCGCCTTTTATCACCATCATCATCATGCTCACAGATTCTTCTTAGCCGATGTAAACCACGTTATATTTCTTCGTATAGATGTTCTGATACCAACTTCAGAAGTTTATGGATAGATGATAAGTCTGGAACATATCTTTCAAATGCAACTGTTTGAGTATTGGTTTCGTATTCAAGACAAATTGTGTCTAAATTTGTTAGTACTCTTGTTGGGTTTACAGAGTAAAGCTAAAGAGATGGTGAGCCTGGCAGAAAAAATGCGGCAAAAGCTCTTGTCTGCTCCTAGTAGCCAGAACGGTTCAACTGATGATGACGAAATGGGGTCTAAAGAAGAAATGCAACAGTGGATGTTGAGCGTTGGTATTATCTCCCCAGTTACAAAGGAATCTGCTGGCGCCTTGTACCATCAAGAATTGTCCCGCCAGGTTCTCTTCCTTTTATTTTGCAACAGAGATATTTTTAAATGAAAGGAATTATTTTTGCTTGATGTTTCTAATAGTCTACTACTGTCCTAGTAGAGAATCTTCAAATGTTTAGCTTGTCATTTTGTGCCCCCGCAAAATGTGTTGTAATCTGGGGAATCTTGTTCTTGAAGTGCTTCAATCTACATGAATTTGAGGCTGAAATCCTTATTTTCATACTTACAGTTGGCAGATTTTGTCAGAATCCCATTAGAACAAGCTGGGGGGATGATCAGCCTTACTGATATGTATTACCACTTCAATCGTGCTCGTGGGACAGGTTGGAGTTTTGTAAACTATAATGTTTTGATTCTGAGTGCTTTATTCTGTTTTTCTCTTTAGCCTGTAAATCCTAAACCTTTCTTTGCAACAGAGCTGATTTCTCCAGACGATTTGTGGCAAGCTTGTACCCTCTGGGAGAAATTTGATGTGTATGTATATTCAAATCTTTCCTCCTAGATTAAATTTGCAAATTCTAATGTCTACACTTGACCATTTAAAGAAGCCTATATCTAGAAACATTGACTGTGTCATGTGTTGTGATTGGTAGTCCAGTAATGCTGCGGAAGTTTGATAGTGGTGTGATGGTCATCCAAAACAAGTCCCATAGCGACGAGGAGGTATTCTTAAATCTCATATTCTTAATATTCTCTGTCCCTGCTATTACTGCTTTGGTTCCTCCTAAGAAAGTGAGGTGTGTCATATCCCTCTCAATGTGCTTTTCATTTTTGTTTCCATCATCTGACGAAATATATTTCTGGCCATTTAGGTTACGAGTAGAATCAGAATGCTTGTGACAAAAACTGAAACTCTAAGAACCGGAGTCACTGCTAGTGATGCAGCTTTGACACTGAAGATCGCACCAGCAATGGCCAAGGAACATCTACTAACTGCAGAGACCAAAGGTAACAAGATTCAGCTCGTAGAAACATGAATCTGTGAGATTCATGGTTATCTTACACGCTCCCATTTGTTTTGAACAGGCTTGCTGTGTAGAGACATGAGCCCAGACGGGCTTCGATTCTATTTCAACCTGTTCCCCGAGATCGATCCCACCAATCTCCATATGTAAGTCAAATAGCGCCCATGATATGTTTCCCATTGTGCTGCTCTTTGAGAAACTAAAATTAACCTTTTGTGCTTGCGTTCATATCATTTGGCAGTGTCAAGGACTTTGGGACATATGGTGAGTGGGTCAAAGCGACTAGTGTGTTGTCCGTATGACAAAGTTTTTACTGTGTAGACTATGTGTAATAACACATACAAACAAAATACAACACATGTTGTGCATTTTTACCCAAATGTCAAAAAACAAATATATTTTTTGTGGGCAAAGGTGGGTATAATTTGGTTTTTGTGTTTGTTCAGGTGTGTGAACGCATGCACCGGACAAGAATTGAATTTGGTTTGCTTTTATTACCAGCTCTGATTTGTAACAAAATGTCTCTTTAGATTTCTAGGATTTGCTATTATTGTAGACTTGTAGCCTCTAGCCACTTGATTGACTGTGAAAAATAATCAAGTCGGTCCACAATAGATTGAGCGATTAGTATGGACAAAATCCCATAGTACCTGGTTACCAAAACAAATTCCATTTGCACATCCTTCATAATTTCTAAATATCTTATATCTTAAGCTAATTAACCACAGCTTTAACACTGCAAGTTCACTGTAGAAGAACAAAGAAGTGATAAGATTGCGAACTAATTGGCTTCCAGGGCTGCAATTTCGTACCTAATGTCTTCCAAATACTCATTGATACAAGTCACAGCGTCTTGCACTCCTCTAATGGCTTCCTTTAAAGCGTTATCATACTCTGCATCCGCTTCTGCTTCCTCTGTTCCTGCAGCTTCTGTAATCTCATGAAGATGAACGCACTCGTGCTGCATCGGCTTCTTGAACTTGCAGTTCTCATGTGTCAGCATTCGTTCTGATGGTCTCCCTGCCTTCTTCAGTACCTGTATTGTGACGGTCTGCGGAAAAGGAACTAGAGTAAGAAACTTTCTGTTCGACTGTTGACATTATCCAGATTTGAGAAAATGGGATGAAACCAGATGCAACTTCTGCTTCTCTTGAGTTTGAATGTCGCCGAGCAGTTGAGCAAGATCAGCTCTTCCGACTTCTGGATTCAGAAACAGAGATTCCATTTCGCGCACCTGCATAGCATTGTCATCAAAGGCGCAATCTTTAACACCGAATGTTTAACAACATTGTGAAGGTAATCAATAAAAAAACTAAGATAAGATTCAGACTTGTTTGGAACATTCGTTGAACTCTGCTGTAATCTCGCTGCAAAGCTTCTGATAAAGTGCTTCAGCACCAGACTCCACATACTCTGAGAATCCTCTGATCAATTAATTCGAAAACACAGCCAGATTAATGCAGGAAGATCTTAATTGGTGTAACATATGAAGTAACAAAACATGTAAATCTACGAATATGCAAGAAAAAAACTAGAATTTATGAGACATCTCTCTTAATCTCAACACTAATAACTTAATAAGTAATAGCCACTTAATTCCAACATCTCACAATAACAAGTGAGTCACCAAATAAGTGAAACCCCTGACATTTGGTTCGAAGGAGATGAAACTTTGAACAAAACCGAAACGAAAGAAGTTTGATCGCGAAAGTTTCAGATAAACATAATCCAAACTAATAGCATAACTCTCCAAGAGATATCCAATAATCGATCGCACCTTTTGAGCTTGGCGTAAGCCTGGGCTCGACGCTGCTGAATATCCAGCAAACCCCGAAGCAGAACCAGGGTTTGGGAGGCGACGCCGGAACCGAAAGGGGAACTAGTAGACCCACCGCCGGAAACGCCGTCCATTTCGCCGGCGATGGAATCTGTGATGGAAACCTTCTTCTGGAAATCTTCTGGACTCATCCTCCGATCTTTCTCTCCGACTCTTTCCGCTTCTCAAACACGACAGAGAGATGAAGCAAGAAAGTTTTCGAATTACTCGGTTTAACCGATTTGACTATGTTGAACCGTAAAACTTGATCGATTTCACATTGAGTCCGGTTTTGAATACATTGAAAATAATTAAATCGGGTTAAGGCGGTTTTCCGGTTCAAGTGGTATCTTTGCGGTTGTTAACCTCTGACTATTTTATATTTACGTCTTTAATCTCAATTTATTTCGTAATTATAGTTGTACACTCTAATTAGTTCGTATTTACTGTTTTATTCTCTAACTGTTCCATATTTTCAATTTATGTAATTATGATTTTGTTCTAAGTTAGTTCATATTTATTGTTTTACGCTTTAACTGTTACATATTAATGATTTTAGCCTCAGTTTATTCCGTAATGATGATCGTGTCCTCTGGTTAGTCCATATTTATTGTAATATCCTTCGACTATTTCATATTTATGACTTTAACTTCAGTTTATTCCATAATTATTATTTTACCCTCTGGTCTCTGGTTAGTTCATATTTATTGTATTACCCTCCGACTGCTTTATATTTATGTTTCTCGCTGCAGTTTCTTCTGTAATTATTGTTTTGTCCCCTGTTTAGTCCATATTCACGATTTTACCCTCTGGCTATTTATATTTTCGCATTTACTCCCTGTTTGTTCTATAATTAAGGTTCTGCCCTCTGGTTGATCCAAAATCACGATTTGCACCCTTCATTTGTTTTTTATTACGTTTTTGCTAACTAGTCAATTACTAACAATATATAAAAAATAATATTTAACTTTTAGAAAATTTAAACTAGAACAACAAAACATTGGGAAAACCTGCGAATACGTCAGATAAATAAAACTAAAAAAGGTTAGTGCAGTCTGCAATGTTTAACTCTGTTGGGTCAGTGAGCATCCGGTTTTAAATTGTAAACCAGACCAGAGATAGGTATTTGGATTGCAGTTCCGACCAATCAGATCTGGGTTTCAAAATAGTGCCTTTTGTATTTTTTTTTTTTTTTTGTCATCATAGTGCCTTTTGTATTATTCTGTTAAAATTGACTTTTCTTTAATAAATCTATCTTCTTCTTGGTTTCTCCGTAAGCAGCGAGAGTTCTGAAATTTCAGGTTAGACTCTGTTTTTCTGATTCTTTTCCTCAAAAATCTAATGTTCAAAACTAGGTGATCGGTCGTTTTCCCCTCATCTTTATTTCCCTTTTTTAACGAACTTGAAAATGTATCGAATTTAGGTCTTGTAAATACATTCTGATTTGACGTCTCTTTACATATCTAATAATTGATGTGGAAGTCTGAAGCTTCCGATTTGGAAAATGATGAATGTCGGAATATTAATGGATCTGTATGATTTTTGAATTTGTGGAAGCAGGGAAGCGATGGTTGAGGAGAAGAAGAGGCCCTTGATGGGAGCATCTGATCGGAATCTTCCTGATTTCAAGAAATCTGTGAAGCTCAAGTATGTGAAGCTTGGTTACCATTACCTCATCACACATGGCATGTACCTCTTCCTCTCCCCTCTCGTCCTTGTGATCGCTGCTCAGCTTTCCACTTTCTCTCTCAAGGATCTTGCCAGCCTCTGGGAGCATCTCCAGTACAATCTTATCTCAGTCATTGTCTGCTCCACACTCTTTGTCTTTCTAATGACCATTTACTTCATGACTCGGCCACGTCCTGTCTACTTGGTCGACTTCTCCTGCTACAAACCCGAGGATGCCCGTAAATGCACCAAGAAGACCTTTATGGACCGTTCTGAACTCACTGGTTCTTTCACAGAGGATAATCTTGAGTTCCAGCGCAAGATTCTTCAACGCTCAGGGCTCGGGGATTCAACTTACTTACCCGAGGCTGTCCTCAATGTTCCTCCAAACCCGTGCATGAAAGAAGCTCGAAAAGAGGCAGAGACTGTGATGTTCGGAGCCATCGATGAGCTTCTTGCCAAGACCAATGTGAACCCCAAGGATATTGGGATCTTAATTATCAACTGCAGCCTGTTTAACCCGACACCTTCGTTATCTGCCATGGTTGTCAATCACTATAAGCTCCGTGGCAACATACTCAGCTACAACTTGGGAGGAATGGGTTGCAGCGCAGGTTTGATTTCAATCGATCTTGCCAAACATCTTCTCCAATCTATTCCCAACACTTATGCTATGGTGATCAGCATGGAGAACATCACATTGAACTGGTATTTCGGGAATGACCGGTCAAAGCTCGTCTCCAATTGTCTTTTTAGAATGGGAGGTGCAGCGATTCTTCTCTCAAACAAACGATGGGACAGAAGAAGATCAAAATATCAGCTTGTTGATACGGTTAGGACCCACAAGGGAGCTGATGATAAATGCTTTGGCTGCATAACACAGGAAGAAGATTCCACAAGTAAGATTGGTGTAACCCTGTCCAAAGATCTAATGGCTGTAGCGGGTGATGCTCTAAAGACAAACATCACGACGCTGGGACCACTGGTTCTGCCAACATCTGAACAGCTTCTATTCTTTGCAACATTAGTGGGACGAAAGCTCTTCAAGATGAAGATCAAGCCGTACATCCCAGACTTCAAACTAGCGTTTGAGCATTTCTGCATCCACGCGGGAGGAAGAGCTGTTCTTGATGAGTTAGAGAAGAACTTGAAGCTCTCAGATTGGCATATGGAACCCTCGAGAATGACACTCTACCGTTTTGGTAACACATCAAGTAGCTCTTTGTGGTATGAATTAGCGTATAGTGAGGCCAAAGGAAGGATCAAGAAAGGTGATAGAATTTGGCAGATAGCTTTTGGTTCAGGGTTCAAGTGCAACAGCTCCGTTTGGAGAGCGGTAAGGTCCGTAAACCCTAAAAAAGAGAAGAACCCATGGATGGATGAAATTCATGAGTTCCCAGTTGATGTCCCTACGCACTCAACAATCTAGAAACCACTCTGCCAACATTGGCAAATTCTTCAGAAGAGACTTCTCTTGATTTTTCTTTCTTCTTGTTTACCATCTTCGCTTGAGCTTTCTATCTTTTGATATTCTGCGCCTGTTCGATTTTGCGTCTTCCTTAATGAACGTACCTTGTTCTTGTTTGGTTAACAAATGCACCACCATTTTTTTTTCTTCTGTTTTCGGTAAATAAAAATTATTCTGAAATCTTTTTAACAATTTTGCAATTGAACTTAATCCATCCATATTTTACAATAGTTTGCATGATTTGGAGTGTAATTAACAAAATGCAGAGGTTTTTATTTACCATTGAACAACAAACAGAGAAACCAATACACTTCTAATCCTTAATTAGTTTGATACATTATCAATGTAAAGAAGGAAAGATGGAGATATCTACTCTTCAGTCACATACCTATTCTTCCTTGCTCCCAATGCAACTCTCTGAAACAAATCCCAAAATTGGCAAGAGAAAAAAAAAACAAAATGGTAAGTATTTGCAGAAAATCGTTCACATGCTTAGAAGTTAGATCTATCTACTTCTATGCAACTATTATCGTCTTAACTGAGAATATTTTGGTGTAGGCTTTGATTCCAGTTAGGAAACGGATATAAGTCGGCTTCATAGATCCGCTAGCTGGTATTGCTCTAATGTTCGGGACAAGATACTCAGCAACCTGAAGCATGTGTAATCGCAAATCATGAATCATGGGACTAGATATTAGAGATCGTGTTTTAACTTGTGTTATGGTTTGTGATGGGGAAAAAAGGACATTGGTTTCTTACCACTTCGGCTGGCTCTGCTAAAACATTAATGAAGAACTTGGCCTGCAATGGAGAAGATATTAGAGGAATCTCTTGGAAAGGAATCTAAAAATTGTCTCTGTGTAAAGTCATCAAACTTGTTTTGTTGTCGCTCCGGACATGAGTAGGTCAGTTGTGACCATTCCAGGCTGAAACAATAACCCAAAGAAACACATTAGAATTATGATTATGTTTAGATCTTGAACTCTCTCTAATTGTTCAAATTAACAACAATCCATTCTATTGATCACTATGAGCATATGTTTGTGCCATAAACTTCGTTGCTTATGAAAAATAGGCTCAGAAACTGTATCTAGGAGGATAAAACATTGAGAACTTCATGGGAAAGGAAAAATAACCGAAACAAATGAAAATACATCTATCTTGAATACATACCGATAGATTGTGCACCACGACATTTTTGACATCTTGCATCTGCAACTCTGCCTATGAAAGACGGAAACAACTAGTGAAGTCGTATAACCAAGGAGAAGGGAAAATGAAGACACGTTCAACAGATATTACTTCCGTATTACCTGTAATGACTTTGTCAGGTGAACAACACTCCGTTTAGTTGCACCATATGCAGCAAACCTGCCAAACGTTTTAGTCAAAAAAATACTATTAAGTATTACATACAAGAGAACCTAAAACAGATCTTTTCAAGCATATTCCCTAAGAAACTTCAATGAATCTAGGAAACCTGGGTGTTGGTCTCCCATCTGAACCAGCTCCATCAATATTGAAGATATGACCACCGCGAGATTGGGTCCACATCATATTCATTGCCTATGAATCATGAACACATGTCAGTCAATCCAATTGATAATAGCGTAGGAAACGCTGAATTCATCTCCTGATACATCGATCCACTACCTCTCGGCAACATAACATCAGACCAAGAGTGTTGGTTTTCACAACTTCACTGCATAATGATTTCAAAAAGTAAATGACTGATAAAGAAACAGAGAAACTCAGCAAAGAGAAACTACCAAAGAGAAGGATCAAACTTAACACGGACTTACATAAGATCCTCATCTGAGGCCTCTGCCAAAGGTTTAAAGCTGTATGCATTAGATCCCGCATTATTTATCTGTATCATGTCAAGACAGTATTAAGACAGTGGCACATGCATCTGTGTACAACATTGCAAAGAAAAAAATAATCAAAATGTTGTATGACTAATTTTTAACATGGGATGTTCAACATTGTTAGAAATATAAACCGAGAAAGAAAAAAAGATGTATACCCAAATGTCAATGTATTTCAGATTCTTCTGACAATAAGCTACGAGTTCCTTCACATCCTTCCCTTCCCTAACATCACACTTAGTTCCCTGGTCAAAGAAAATCGTTTAAGCATTACATTTCATGATATCATCACTGCAGTCTTAGCAAAAACCTCAGAGAAACACGCGAGAACAGTAAACGATACCCACACATGCTCCCCAAATTCTTCCTTAAGACTCTGAACAACAGACTCCACTCGTTCAGCTGCAGAACAGGAACAGCAATAACAGCAAAAACTCTAATGAGGATTGGTTCTATGACTATCGACACTTGTTTGATTTTTTCTTAGTGACACACAAACTCCATAAGAAGTCTTCAAGACAACAATAGGGGACAGGTCCTTACCTGATCTAGAGCAAATCACAACATTGTCGCCGGCTTTCAGAAACTCTCTAGCTAATGCATATCCTATACCTGAACAATCAATAAACCAAACACTACTCTTTAATGAGATTATGAGTTTCAGAAACTTAAAAGGTATGTTTTTTTCCCCTTCTGAATTAAACGAAATCGCGAAGATTAAAACCCGAGTAACAGTGACGATGACATAGTGAATGAACCTTTGGTTGAGCCAGTGATCAAGACGTTATACGGAGTCGTCATTGGTTCTCTTTTTCCTGAGATGCTAGCTTCCACCGCCGTAGACGGCGGAGAAATCGAGAGGTTTTGGCGCGAAACTACGATAGTTGCGAGACCGAAGCTTTCTGCCAGTAAGCGACGCCCGTAAGGAGGAGAGAGAAACGGAAGTTGAATGACATTTGCGACGGAGGAAGAGCGAAGCCTAAGCAACGGAGAAGAACAGACATGTAAACCACTCGAAGTAGCCATTGCAGAGAAGAGAAGCTGAGACAGAGATTGCGTGAGCAAACAACCCCCTCGAGAGGAAAATACCACGTGGCGCCATTCAAGATGATAACATAAATTTCATATAGAAAATAACCCCAATAATTTGTTTAAAATACAGTAAAGTCCCCCAAATTTTTTCGATCTTATGTTTCTAACCCCTCTATATCTTCTCGACACTATTTTTGCCCACTAAATGATTACAGTTTCATTCTGAAGAAGTATAAATACACAAAGACACAAACCAATTCCGCCTGCGAAAAAAACAAGACGCCGGAGAAGAGGCTCCACTACTTTTTCTTGGACCGCCTGCGCCGTCCTCCAAGGAGTTTAAGCATGTTATCAGTAACATCAGGTGGAGAATCTGCTTCTTCATTGTGCTGGTCACCTCTATTATCAGAGGTATGAGTCAACCAAGCCAATGCCTCAACCGCTGCATCTTTCTCAGCGAGCGTTTTGTTCCTCTGAGGCTTCCCAACGAACTGCATCCCTTTAAACTCCACTAGTGCTCTAAACTCGTTCGTCTTGAGGTGTTTGGTCTTGTACTTTGGAGGTGAGTGTCCAGCTCTCATCAGAAGTGTCTGAAGGAGACTCTTCGGGTTTGTCCCGTCTTTGGAGAGTTTGTTCTCTCCTAACTGCGGTTGGCTTGGCCTCTTTGTGTCACGGCCAAAGACGAATCTCCCTTCGCATTGGTCTCCAGTCACGAGTTCTTGAACTGCAAGCATCAGGTACTTGCCTTCTTTGTGGATGTCCATGCTTGGATCTTCAAGCTGCAAATTATAAAATATACTAAAGGTGTTACGAGCTACAGTTCGCACTACTTTCGTTTTAAAATTTGAAAAAAAAAATAAAAAAGACTCGCCTTTTTCTGAAGAAGCTTATCGAGTTCTTCCTTCAGCTTTACGTAGGAATCAGCCAAGTTTGGATCCATGAAAAAATCAATGTACCCGTCAAGCATTTTAAGATGTCCCACCTAGAAACAACACAAGATTCAACCGATTCAATCAGGCAATATTCCATAATCTGACTTGTGTAAGGGTTTTAAAGAGATGATATGAGAGAAATAACCTGTACTCCGGTGCTCAGTGCACCACCAAAAAGGATCAAACTGGAATCCGGGACACCGGTTGAGTCTCGTATGAGCACCGCATTGACCTTTACTTTCTCTCCAAAGACTAGCCAAGGGTATGGAATCGTCGGGAACCTCGAATTAACAGAATTCTGAAACCGTAAAAAAACCATTTAAGTAAACAATGGCCTTATCGAGAGACTCAAGCAATGGTCTTGGGAAATATGATTGAAGAGGCTCACCGCGTATAGTGATACTTGGCCATCATCCATTGTCTTGAATGACATGGAAGTCTCTCTGTGCTGTGCAAAGAAAAGGGACAACATGGTAATTTCACCGAACCCTGTGACAGAAGAGAGGAGACTTAGCCAGAGACATGGGTGCTTAGACTTACCACAACAGATGCTATTCCGGGGAATAGGCCCGAGCAAATGACAGCGCGAACCAGAGACTGATTGTGACTTAGCTTGTTGTTGAGAGCTGAATCATCATGTACTAAGCCAGCTTCTTTCAGAATATAGTTGAACTGCTTCCTCAGAGAATGTATCGCCTGAAGTGTCTGAGCTGACAGGAAATTCCTCCAACAGTACTCATAAGCCGATCCTTCTCTTTCAGCATTTTTCCACCCTTCAAAGGCACGAACGAGTGCCATATGGTCACTGTAGTCTTTTGCTGAGAATCTCAACTTGGCTGATAAAGCCAACTAAAATAAAACAAGGAATCATCAGATGCTCTCGCAGTTTGAGAGATTAAACCACAGAATTCGCCATACAAAGCTATATCCATCCATCTGTTGGCTTAAAAACCCACTAAAAATGAAAATAAAATTCAAAAACACGAAAAATTTGTGTTTCAATAACAGTTATTTGCCAATTAATCAACCAATCACTATTCATGATAAATAAAAAATTCATCATCCATGAGTCATTATACTTACGTCCTTTTTTTCTTGAGGTAGAAGGAAAGGATCTCTGACACTGAGCCCTGATACAATTGTCAGGATTGGATCAAAACAGCGGAAGATGGCACCCATTATCAGCATTTTCCCCAGCTTCGGATCAACTGGGAGAATCGATAAGAGTTTTCCTAGTTGGAACAGGTCAAAAAGAAAGCAAACAGGAAAGTCAGTCATGATATATGTAGAGGTATAAGAAAAAGTTGGAACGTGTTTTGTACAGGACTTGGAACACAAACCAAGATCCGTCAGATTTTCCTTCTCATCCAGTGCTCCGATCATTTTCAGGAATCCAATAGCATTATGAACCTGTCATGATATTTTCAGTTATTTGGACTAGTCTCGATACATAAGAACATGCGGTAATTAGCATCATATCTTTTATGTACAAGATTCTGATAATCAATAAAAGTTGTTACTAGTGACAGGACAATTGGCGAAATCCCCAAAAAATGCATTTATCTGTCACTTACGGCTAAAGTCTCTGGAGCCTGAAGTGCAGCTGACAAGAATTCTGCAATGCTTTCAACCTGAAGACTTTTAATTTGCAGGCAGAGAGAGTTTAAAGGAGTTCTCAGAAGTTCAGGAAGTTGATACTCCGAAAAAGCTTCATACACGCATTTGGGGTACAGGTGATAGCATTCTCCCGGAAGCAGACGGCCAGCTCTTCCCCTTCGCTGAAGACCAAAAAGGGAAAAATGGTTGGGTATATCAAATGAGAGAAAACTTTTATAGCTATAAAAAACTGCACCAGAAAGAAAAATATATGTTTCTGAGATTACAACAATGGTGATCGTGCAACAAAATCATTTAAACGAGTCAATGTTGTGAATGCAAGTGTAAGAACGATGAAACACGCAATAAAGATATATCTGGCTCATATTATGTAGCATAGGTTTTAGCATAACTAATTCACCTGTCGTGCGGAAGCTTGAGATATCCAGGAGGGTAGCAAACAAGGTGTATTGTTTAAAGCATCATAGGTGGTCTCTTTTGCCTTTCCACAGTCAACCACAAAAACTACATCGTTTATTGTAATACTAGCTTCTGCCATGTTTGTAGCAAGAACAATTTTGCGAATATTAGGAGGTGCTCGCTCGAAAATGAGTCTCTGCAGAAACATCAAAGAAATATGTAAGATGGTAATCATGAATCAGAGGGTCCAGAAAGCAGTTGTTCCTAGCCAACAGTAGGAAACGATATATCCATGAATCACGACTAAAATTGAAAGAAAACAAAGTGACGCATGAGGGAAAAAAATATACCTGTTCAGCAGTTGCCATTGAACCGTGACACATCAACAGCAAGACCCTATTGGGATCCCCGAGGAGAGGATGAGCTTTAATTTGGTCCCTCAAGGAGCTGATATCATCCCATCCTGTCAAAAATACTAATACAGCGCCTGGACGTTCTTTGCGGCATATGTGACAGAGAACGGCCTCAATGAGATTAAATCCTACGCAATCAGGCATCCAAGACGAAAGTGAATCACGAGTCCTAGAGTTATAGCTTTCAAAAGTTGATTTGCTGAGAGCTTCCTGCAATTTTGAAGAAAGGTTGGTGAACACAGCCAATGTAGGTTTATGTTATTGGAAGATTTGGCCTGCTCAGCAAACATACTTCATCAAACATAGGTTGGTAAAACTTGACCTATCATCTGAGGCTAGAAATTCTAAGGAATTTCCACTTTATGTCAAAAAATTAGCTAAGTACCTCAACAAGAGAAGTGATCTGGTTTTTCCTTTTGCGTGGCATTAACTGCTTTTGCGTTTTCCACGTCTTTTCTTGGCCATAATCATCAACTTGATTGAAAGAGGTCAACTTATATCCCGTCATTTCCAGTACATCCTCCAGAAAATGTGCCTTCACTGGATGTGTGAAACCCTGAAAAAGATTGTACGTTCAAGGCTTCACAGAGAAATAAATCAAAGATGGAAAGTGTACTGAATATCCAGAGCGTCAAAGACTAAGGTGAGGAAGAGGAGCAGTTTTTTACAGGAATGTGAATTGTAGGTGCTCCTCCATAATAATTGGAAAAGAGTTCAGCATTCAAAGTGGCACTCATGAGAATCAATCTCAAATCTGGACGACGTGGAAGAAGCTCCTTTAACACTATTATCAAGAAATCTGCCAACATAAAAATGAGGGGCATAACAATTATGAGACTCAACTTACAGAAACCAAAACATAAATTCGATAGATAGAATCTGTACCTTCATTCATGCCCCTTTCATGAATCTCATCAACAAAAACATGTGTTATGCCATTCAAATTGCGATCACTAAGCAGTCGTCTGAGCAGAATACCACTTGTACAAAACAGAAGATGGGTATTCTTTCCTCTCATTCCTTCTAGCCGAACTTTAAACCCAACCTACCAAAAATTCTCTGTTGGGTATGAAATCAAGAATAAACAAGCATCTTTAAACAAGTTTTTTAGTGTTGATTAGAGTAATCAGACAACCTTCAAATTGGTGCTCATATGAAAGTTAAGCATCTTGGCTTACCGTTTCACCAAGAGGTTCCCCTTTCTCAGCTGACACTCTTTCTGCAACTGCCATGGCAGATATTCTCCGAGGTTGTGTACAAATGATGCTGCAAAATCCTCCTCTACCAGATTCTATCTCCGATTCCAAAATGTACTGTGGCAGTTGAGTTGTCTTACCACATCCAGTCTCCCCAGATACCACTATTACCTGAGAATTTTGAAGGCATCATTCATGAAGACAGTAGCAGACGTACAACTAAGTAAATTTCCATGCATTGTAGTAGCAATGCAAAAATTATCATCTCTAAAAGTTCACCTGGTTCCGAGCAATAGCTTGAAGAAGTCTTTCTTTGTCCTTGAATGAAGGCAAAGATTTCCGGAATTCCAGCATTGTACGCCCCTCAGGTGATTCCTATTATTCAACCAAGCAACTACTGCTTTAGTCAAACGTATTTAATGTAATGAGATACGAGGGCCATAGGTAAAGATGATTCAGTAATACCTGCCAGGCTCTCTGCATATTGCGCATCCGCATACTCCTCCTCTGAAGTACCTTTTCCATAACAGAACCATCGAGAAACGAATCAGAGTTTTCGTCGGGAAGTTCTTCAGTCTGTTTAGGAAGTTGAGAGTCAGCTACACCTTCAGTAGCCTTTCCTGAGTTTAGTTGCTGTCTATCAAGGTGTTCCTGAAGGAGTCCCTCTACCCTTCTCTGCAAACTCAAAGGAAGTACCACCTGCAAGATGAGATGCATTACAATGTCAGCATAAAACTACAAACAAAATTGTACCTTGTGGTTTTGGTAAACCAAGGGAGGCACTGTCACCTCCCGTTGTGGTCGCTTATCATCCAAATCTGGTCTGTAGTTGGGAAGAGGAACCTTGCTTGCAACAACCACTTTTCCATAAATTTCACTGATAAGTGGGAACCAAAAATCCAACGAAACAAGAATTAGGTTATCACATAGTGCATGAAAAGAAATAGGTTACTGACACAATAGAACTCTGCTTTCTATACCTGTATAGCCCCATTCTTTTGGCAAGATTTGAGATCTGCTCATAATCCCTTCGATCCCTTTTGTCTCTAGAAACAATTTCTCGTTCGCTATCATTGGCCAACAGAATGCCTAACTTCCACTTCCACTCATCAACATTGGCCACAGAAGATGAAGCCTATAAACCAGTTTATGACATGCATCATATCATTTCCCGTTATAAAAAGAGAAAAAAAATTCAAAAGTAAGATGAAATAGAAAGTATTTAAAATCTCTCAGTCATTTCACCAAACAATTTATTGACAAAGTTATCTAGCGTTTCATCCTCACAAACACCTAAAGTTCCCATTGAGAAACCTTATCATCTGAAGATTAATATGATGAACATCAACATAAATCCAATCCGAGTAATTTAACTGTCGGAACCAAATGTGTCAACAGCTCGTACTTTTTCAAAAACGCAATGCTTGTTGATTCCAATTATCTAACAATTTTCCAGCTTGAACAAAACACGAACCTTATGTTCCTCGAATTCACACTCGTACTCATCATCAGAGAACTGTTCCGCAGAGTGCCCGATGAAACGACGACGTATCGGGTAGGACAATCCCGTGACACCATCACCATTACAGCTCGAAATCAGAAACGTCGGCGAACTAGAGACCGGCCCGACGATATAAGACCTGCATAAAGATGGATTTCCCAACAGAGAGCGACTAGGAATCTTGGTCGTCTGCCCCAGGAAGAGGCTTATTCGTTTTGTGAAACGCATTCTAGAAAGCAAGATGGACGATGAGGCATGGTTCTCTACCTCGCCGTCTTCACCGTATACTTCCCGTTCTCCGGCAAAAGGAGGTTACTTTCTGCTTCGCTCAGTGTCCAACTGAACTGGGTTCTCTCCCGGACAGAGATTATTGGTCACACAACATGAACAGGTCTCTGTGACTTCGGATCTAACTTAGAGGTTTAGGGTTTACGGATTTTTGGAATCTGTTTTATTTTATGAGTTTTTATTCTTGTTTGTTTCAAGGGAAAAAAAATAAAAAAATTTAGAAACAAGGACCCTAAGTTTTAAGTTTTAAGACTTAACTCTTAACTATCGGTAAAAAACAAACTTTAGGAATGATTAAAAAATTAATATCAGATTAATGAAAATTATAAAGAATTTGACATATTAGTCATTTTCCTTGTTTCATAACATATTAAATAAAATCTCTTATCAATTTTCTCGAAATCATGTGGAAGCATAGTTAAATTAACCGTAAGTATTGTATACTTTTGGACAAGCAAAATGAAAGAGGCAAACTCTTTTCAACTCAATAGAACAATTTAAAAGAGAGGTAAAAAGAACACCTAAGCACCAAACCTCATTATCACCAGAACAGCTGCTCTTAATTTATGTGAAATTCTAATTGAAAAATGTCTTTGTAAATTGGCATGTGGAATTTCATTTTGTAATAATCCAAAAAATATATATATGACATCACCAACCTTTATTAGATTTCAGAATATATCACAGTTACAAAGTATATATAATTAGCTCTCCTTCACACAACTTCTTCTTTAAGACATTTCATTCTGGTTTGGTAGAAGATGATGAAGAAGGAGATGAAGATGACGAAGAAGAACAGCAAAAGGTATAAGAAACGTAAGCTCCGAGAGCAAAGATTACAAGAGCAGCCACTCCAACATTCACCATCAACTTCTTCTCTTCACTTGTTATCTCTTTTCTCCTTATTTTCTCCATTATCCCTTTCCCTATTTTCTTTTCCTTCTCCACCAAGTAACCTAATTTTTCCTCGGCTGATTTCACGACCTCGCTTACTCCTCCAGACACGGATTTGGTCCCAGACCCCGCGCCGGATTTTGTATAGACCACTTCCGGAAGCTTCCTCTCTTCTGGCTTTAGTATCTTCTCTTTTCCTCCAGATTCATCCACATGCTTCTTCTCCTGTTTCTTCTTCTCTAGGGTAGCTTCTTCCACAAGCTTCTTCTCCACAAGCTTCTCTTTTGCTTTAGCTTCTTCTTGAAGCTTCCTTGCCTCAGCCTTCTCTTTTACTACAGCTTCTTCGTGAAGCTTCCTTGCCTCAGCTTTCTCTTTTGCTACAGCCTCTTCTTGAAGCTTCCTTGCCTCAGCCTTCTCTTTTGCTATAGCTTCTTCTTGAAGTTTCCTTGCCTCAGCCTTCTCTTTTGCTATAGCTTCTTCTTGAAGCTTCCTCGCCTCAGCCTTCTCTTTTGCTTTAGCTTCTTCTTGCAGCTTCCTAATTAGTCCCTCTTTCTCTTCCAGAAGCTTCTTCTTTTTCTCAGCCTCTTCTTCCTTCTCTTTCCTTCTAGATTCTTCCAACAACCTCTTCTCCTCTAGCTTCTCCACCTTCTCAGCCACAGTTTTAGAAGCTTCCGGAAGATTAGGCATCTTCGTTATCGTCTCCTTAGGCATGGTGATGGTGAGGACGTTATTCTTGAAACTCCCATGGATCTTATCCACTAGACAATTCTGTGGAACAGCGAACACCTCGTTGAAACGGGTCCATCTCCGATCAGCCACAGGACGTTCTCCAGTGACTCTTATCATCTTCGAGGTGTGCACATACGTTACCTTTATTTGTTCCTTTGCAAAACCTTTAAAAACCATTTCACATCAGAATCAAACCACCATAATTAGTCCAATTCATATATACTTGTTACCAACCTGGAAGATCAATGGTGAGAAGAGTGGCTTCAGGTTGATCTTTCCATTCGGATTTGGGGACAAGATCCTCGTACTGAATCCCCAAGCCTGTTCCTTTCGGTTGCTGTCTTGATGCCATTAGTTAAATTAATTTTCTTTCCGATGATCTCTTCTGAATTGGTTGTTTTGTTTGAGCTTTGACAATATCATTAGGGTTTATTGCTCAGCATATATATAAGACTTGAATTTCTGCAATACTTAGCCATTTTCTCTGCTGTTATGCAATGGATATTCTTAGTTTTGCGGCTATGTCTTCTGATCATCAAAATCTCTTCTTTAGTCTCAGGTCATCATATGTTCCTTCTCTTACAAAGAAAGCATAAAATTCAATGCTTTCTTCACAAGTTTATGACTTGTGTCCCCCAAATGACGTCAGTTTGATCAGTTGAGATGTATCATTTATTCTTCTTTTTTTACCATTACACACATGACACAACATAAATTCAACTTTTTTCAAGAATGATAGATTTAACCCAGAGAATTGTCTGTAGATTAATTAACTTCAAGATCTTGCTAAAAATGTGACAAAGAGTTTGAAACATCCAAGAATGTTCCAGGTTGCAATAACTCTGAACATAACATGACACACAAAATAAAGAATCTCTTTTGCTAGGCTACAAGAACAAAACTATGCTGCGAAAAAAGAAAAAAAACTCCCGGAATCAGTTAACCGAAAGAATGATCACCACTGAGCTACTCCAAGCTTTTGCAGCTTTTCATCTTCACAAAACTCGGATTGAGCTACAAAAAAAAATAACAAAGTTCCAAGAAATGTCAGATTCTTATCAATTTCTGAAGGCAAATCAAAACGGAAGTTGAACTGGTGAATGGTGATGATACCTTAGGAAGAGAAACATAGCAGAAACAAGGACTGTGATTAAGCAAGGCTTTGTGCCAGCAGCAGCTGAGGTTGACCTGTTTGCAACCAAAAAAAAAAGGGGTTAAGGATCTTTTTATCTTGTGTCTGAGAATAATGCAACAGATGGAAAAGGAAGCTGTGTGATAGATTTTACCTAGCAACAATGCTCGCAACAGACTCAGTTTCAAGACCAGACCCGTAAGCAAAGAGCGGGTCATAATGTGAATCTCCATAGCTCATAGGCAACTGCTCTGTGTTTCTGAACCATGTGACAGGAAGTTTTCCACTGAAGCCATGGTCCCCAAAGAGAGCATCACTGATACCTTGGCCTTCTGTTCCTGGTAGCCATGCTGCAACCAATGCCTCGATCGAGGCAACATAAGGTTCCATCACAAGTGGTCTGCCTGAAACGACCACAACCACACATTTGACAGCCTGACAAGTGGAGCTAATGATGGCTGGACCTGGATCCATCATTGTTAGCTTGTCGCTATCTCCAGCTGTCTCGGCATATGGTGGTTCACCAACAGCAATGATTGCATAAGCAAATTTGTTCGACTTGATGAATTCAGCATCTGGGTTTTCGCGGAAGACAACTTCAGTGCTTTGATCAACAGCTGATTTTACGGCGCCAAGAATCGTAGTCCCTGAATCAGAAATAACAAGTCTATCATTCACATTGTTTATTGCTGAAATGTTAACCATTGTATAAACGACAATAAAGCTGCACAACGTACCCCTCGTGTTCTTGTTACCGCTAAATCCTTGCCACGTTATGGTCCAACCACCACACTGATAACCTAAATTGTCAGCGTGAGTGCCAGCAACTAGGATCTTTGAAGTCTTCCTGGGAAGTGGGAGCATAGGATTGGTTTTGTTCCCGTTTTTCAGCAACACAAGGGATTTCCTAACAGCCTCCCTTGCCAAATCTCTGTGTGCCTAATAGATATCGAGAACACTCCATCAAGATTTTGTAACATTATTCTAACTCAGCAAGATCAAAGCAACTGACCTGGCTTCCTAGTTCATTGGAAAAGCTGTAATCAGCCAAAGGGTTCTCAAAAAGACCCATGGTGAACTTGACAAGCAGGATTCTTCTGACAGCATCATCAATCCGGGTGATAGGAATTACTTTGTTCTTCACCAAGGACATAAGATCATTGACGAACTCTGTGAAGTTGAAGGGGACCATGACCTGCATATTATTTCATTAGCTAACACAGACATTTTCTCATTTCAGTGCAGTAATGTCTATGAAGTGTAAAACACAAGACCATATCAATGCCAGCTTGAATTGCAGCTCGGACAGAAGCTGTGTAGTTCGAATGTGGTGGTGAGGAAATCTTATCAACGCCTTGCCAATCCGAAATAACAAAACCCTGCACATATCATAGACAAGAATTAGCACTCCAAATCAACTCCTTGATCTAAGAGTTCACACATGCTCTATAGATGGTCAATTCAAGACTCTGCAAAAGACATGGAGAAAGAGCAAAATCAATTTCGAAAGACTACTGCAAGAACACAGCTCAGTATTTGCATGGCTGACCTCTGAGGAGAAAAAAAAGGAAGCAGACCTTAAACTTAAGGGTACCCTTCAGATATCCTGTAATGAGCTCAGTATTTGCATGCATCTTCTCACCATTCCAGCTCGAATATGAAACCATCACTGTGGAAACACCTTTGTAAATTGCATCAGCATAAGCAGGCATGTGAACGCTGAGAAGACCGTGTAAATCAGTAACTGTGTTATTCTCATTTACTCCTCTGGTTGTCCCACCATCTCCCACATAATGCTTGGCACATGCTGCAACTTTATCCCTATCAAAATTAAATGAATTGGAAGAATGAACATACTTTTGTAAGGATCATATAATTAACACATTATATTTGCAGAAAGCCTTACTTTCCACCAACGAATGGAACTCCGTGCTTATAGTTGGACGGAGGCTCTCCTTGTAAACCAAGTATGACATCCGTCATGTCTTCCACGACTTTGTGATCCTCGCTGTAGCTTTCATAACACCTACCCCATCTGGGATCTTTACAAACCTACAACAAGCGAGCCAGCGACAACTTTAGAAATATCCAGAACACCAAAGATCTGCAGACAGTGAGAACTCGCAGGATCTAAGATACAGAAATTTTACTGCAATGCAAGGAGCAAACGTGTATGGGATTCCAGTGGCTCTGACTTCGACTGCAGTTGCAGCTCCAATCCTCTTAACCAGATCAGGATCCCTGTGGAATTCAAATCTATCAGCAGATTGACAAAAAATATAGACATCATTCATAAGCAAACAAATAAATGTTTTTAACTAATACTTGCCTGGTGGCTCCAAGACCAACATTGTGAGGGAAGATAGTAGCGTTGTAGACATTGTTATGCCCGTGAACGGCATCAATGCCATATATCATAGGAATGCCCAAACGACTCACTAGAGCTCCTTTCTGATACTCATTTATCATATCAACCCAATTCTGAGCAGTTGCCTCAGGAAGTGGAGCACTCCCACCACCACTCAATACACTGCCTGAACGGAACAAAAAAATACATCTTCTAAAGTAAGAGCTCGATTAAAAGCAATTGAATCATTTTAAGTTATGATTATGAAGTAAGAAGACTAGATTAAGAGCACATGTCACAACAGCAGAAATCGCCTGCAGTTCTATACGCAATCAAGCTGAAGTGTTGAAGGAAGTACAAACGAAATAATGAAACAACCAAATTAGCAAACCAAGTGATCATATTATTGGAAATTCCGAGAAAGATGGTTGCATACCGATGAAGTAATCTCTCATTATGTTAACAGTGGCAACACTTCGATCTATCTGAACCATCTGACCAATCTTCTCTTCCAGTGTCATTCTACCGAACAAATCCGCAACTCGATCTGACACTTTCTGTTTCGGGTCCTTGTAGAGCACATACTCTCCATCCCCATTACAAACCCACACACACATCCATAGAAGAATCCCTACGATTCTTACCGGAACTTTGCTCATTTTTGGTAACAGGGGCAATTCTGGAAAGAAAAAGAAAAAAAAACAAAGACAGAAGCTCAAGATAAGGAAAGAGGAGTTCTCACTTCTCAGGTTGAAATACCCCTTTTTTTTTAAACCCAAATTTATGATACCTTGTTCTTCTCAGCAGCCAAACAAGAAACAATAAAAGCAACTTTTTTCATCAGTGAAAAGAGAGAAGAAAAAGCATGCATTTTTACATAAAGAAACAACTTTTTTGAGATTTACTGTTCCGAGTTTCAACAAAGATGAACAAACCCACGATTCTGTAAGGGATCTTCTTTACCCTCTATTCATTTCCCCAGCGAATCCATAAAGTTTGCCTCATACAAGATTCAAGCTAAACCAAAAATGGGCAACAGCTGGATGGATGAAGAAGTATACATTGGTGGAAAGAAAACGCAAGATCCCAATTCCCACAGTAGAATGGAGGAAGAAAGAAGAACTTACACAGGTGAAAGAAGACACAGCAACACCAGAAAATATCTGCGATTATAAAAATGGGAAAAAAAAATAGAGTGAATAAAGAAGTAGTTAATAAACGCTTTAAAGCAGATTGTGAGCTTATAAAGAACGTTTGATGCAGTTGTTTTTTCTTGGAACGTGGGTTGGCTCACGTTTTTCCACAAAACATCTGTATCAAAGGAGACTGCGAAACGACGAACAAAGCGGCGTCGTTTCTTTATTAAAGTTTCTCTCTTTTTTTTTCTTTCAGATATTCTCCTTCCCTTATTTTTATGTGAAAATATCGTGTGCTTTGCAAAATGTAGTCTAGCTTTTAACAGACCTTGGACACGTGTCAGTAGAGAGGAGAATCGGATTCCTCGACTCTAATCTCACGGCAGTAGCGAAGATACTCATGAACACTGTATTTCTCAATACGCGCCAACTGTATCTTGTCCTGCTACTTGGCGATTTTTCTCTTGTAGCTTCTCCCTCGCGTGTTATGTTATCTTCTCCATTCTCGGAGGCCTTTCTTTGAGGGTAGGGGTTTGAGAGCACGAAGGAGAGGCGAACTTGAATCTGCAATGTCCGTGCTTTCATGTTCGCGGGATCAAAGTGATAGCTTTTCAATCGAGGAGCTATATCTTATATCTGATATTGAAATTGTGAAGCCTGATTTTCTCAATCGAGGAGGAATGTCAATGAAGGATTTCCCTTTCCAAAGCACAACACATTAATGGAAGACTTTGGGATCCGTCATTTCCCACGCTTGTTCCATATTAAGGCTAAGGCCAAGGCCAAGTAAGATAGTTTGAGATTTATAATCAAGATTCAAGAACAGGAACTACTTAGGTTAACTTACTTAAACTTTGAGTTGCAACCTTTTTTACTCAGATAAGCATACTCTTCCATTTGCGGTTTTTATTTTCCAAATATGATGGGTCCATTTTAAGTTTTAGAAGAATATAACCAATCCGAATTTTGTTTGAACCGGACATAAATAATCTAGAAAACTCTTTTAAATTCCACAGACTTTATTTAGTTGTGTTAGTTGAATTATTTAAAATAGATTTCTCGAGCCTCAGTTCATTTTGTGTCGTTCATATGTATACAACATCTTTTAAAATTAAATGTACTTTTTCATGCAAAATGAAAAGTCATCCAAACGAAACGAACAAAAAAAAAGCTAGGAAAAAAACAATTAGGACTCGAGAAGGAAAATAATTTTACCCCAAAATTCCAATAATATAATAATTAAAAAAACGTTGAAAAAGAGTGTTTTTTTTTTTTAATTCGACGCATGAGAGGGTGCGGCTTTAGGGTTTCTCTATCTATGAAAATACAAGAGAGTTTTTTTTTAAAAAAAAATATTAATATTTTAATATAATTTAATTATATAATTAAATTTTAATTTTGAAAAAAAACTTGAACTAATCAATTAAAAATACATAATTAATGAGTTTTTTATGGGTTTTTAAAAATTCTCATCTGAGAATCTCTTCTTTTTTTTTTTTTTTTAGTTATTTTATTAATAAAAATAGTGAAAACTCCATATAAAAAACTCCCGATAGAAATGTTCTTAGAAGTNCCATATAAAAAACTCCCGATAGAAATGTTCTTAGAAGTTGCCAAGATTGAAAAGGGTGGACTTGCATAACAAAAATTAATTAAGACAAATCGCAGCGCAAAACTCGGCGGCGATAGATAAACACACACACAACACAAAGACTAAACGCGTTTTTCAATCTTCTTCATCGTCTTTGACTCTCTCATTAAACTAAACAGCAAACATTGTCCCTACGGTTTATGCAAGTGTAGTGCTATTAAACTATCCTTCTATTTTCTCCTAATTTTCCCACCCAACCCAATCACTCCCCAGATCTCTCTGTTCTTTTCCTTGTCTGGGGTTGATTTCTACTTCTATCTCTGGGTTCGGTTCATTGCATCCTTCTCTTTTCTTGGTTCGTTTCAATTCGCGATTTTTCCAATACCCTTTTCATATATTCGTGCTATTTTTCACCTCTGGATAACCTCTGTGCTGTGTTTTGTATTGGTCGCATCTATTCGATCCACCCCAAGTAGGGTTTACCAGTTGAATGCATTGGTTGATCCGTCAAGTCAGAAGTTTGATGTTTGATGGGTTTTCGAAAGTCTTTATGATAGGAAGGATTTGACTTTCATGACATTAGGACTGAGATTAGATTGTTTCGAGCGTATTGTGATTGGATCTTGATGCTATATCTGGAGAAAGAGATTAAGACGAGTTTAGGGGTATTGGATGGGTAACACTTGTGTTGGACCAAGCAGAAATGGCTTCTTGCAATCTGTTTCGGCTGCAATGTGGCGGCCTCGAGATATAGATGATTCGGTTTCCCAGAGCAATGGAGATACTGCAAGTGAAGCTGTTTCAGGAGAGCTTCGATCTCCATCATCTGATCAAGTCCAGAATAAACCCCCTGAACAGCTCACAATGCCAAAGCCAGGGGCCAACACCGAGACCAAACCGAGATCCGTCGTAGAGATTCAACCTGAAAGCAAGCTGGAAACGCAAGAGGAGACAAAACCAGAGTCCAAACCAGAGACCAAGCCGGAGACCAAGTCAGAGACTAAGCCGGAGACAAAAGCTGATACTCCAGCTAAGCCTAAGAAGCCTAAACACATGAAGAGAGTGTCCAGTGCGGGGCTTAGGACTGAGTCAGTGTTGCAGAGGAAAACTGAAAACTTTAAGGAATTCTATTCCTTGGGAAGGAAACTCGGACAAGGGCAATTTGGGACCACTTTTTTATGCGTGGAGAAGACTACTGGGAAGGAGTTTGCATGCAAGTCGATTGCTAAGAGAAAGCTGCTGACTGATGAGGACGTGGAGGATGTGAGAAGAGAAATTCAGATAATGCATCACTTGGCTGGTCACCCAAATGTCATATCCATTAAAGGAGCTTATGAGGATGTTGTGGCAGTGCACCTTGTAATGGAGTGTTGTGCTGGTGGCGAGCTCTTTGACAGAATTATTCAACGCGGTCACTACACAGAGAGGAAAGCGGCTGAGCTCACTAGAACTATAGTTGGGGTTGTAGAGGCTTGCCATTCTCTTGGTGTTATGCATCGTGACCTCAAGCCCGAGAATTTTCTATTTGTCAGTAAAGACGAAGATTCCCTCTTGAAGACGATTGATTTTGGACTCTCGATGTTCTTTAAGCCAGGTTTGGATTCGTTGTTACTGACCTTTAATCATTCAATTCCAAGATTTGGTCTTTAACTTGAAAATTGCATGATTCTCAATAGAAAAATTCAAATCATTGATTTTGGAAATGGATTCCTTCCTCTTTGCAGACGATGTTTTTACAGATGTTGTTGGTAGCCCATATTATGTAGCTCCAGAAGTTCTTCGAAAGCATTATGGTCCTGAAGCTGATGTCTGGAGCGCTGGAGTGATTGTGTACATTTTGTTAAGTGGAGTTCCTCCATTCTGGGCTGGTAAGAAATGTATATATATATATATATAAGTAAGAGATCTGTCAATTGTCCTAATTAGGCTCTGAACCAAATATTTGTTCTCTTTGTTTCTTCGAACATTCAGAAACCGAACAAGGTATTTTCGAACAGGTCCTCCATGGTGATCTTGACTTTTCATCCGATCCGTGGCCGAGCATATCTGAAGGTGCAAAAGACTTAGTAAGGAAAATGCTTGTTCGGGATCCCAAGAGAAGACTAACTGCACACCAAGTATTATGTAAGTTATTCCGATCTGAAACCTTTCTCTTCCCGTTGTGATTCTCTTTCTGTTAATTTCGTAGAGGATAGGTTTCACTGGTCCTACATGATAAAAAGTGTGTCGTCTCACAAGCCATTTAGTAATGAAGTTTCCAGATAGATTATCATGTAGAGTGCATGTGCGCCACCTTTCTATTTCTCATGAAGTTGCGCTTCTTCTCAGGTCATCCATGGGTACAAGTCGACGGCGTGGCTCCAGACAAACCTCTGGATTCTGCTGTTCTGAGCCGTATGAAGCAATTTTCTGCAATGAACAAGTTCAAGAAAATGGCTCTTAGAGTAAGCGGATTTTCAATGCTAAACAAAATCTAAAACCATTTTAGAACAAGATTATGTCATAAACATAAAATATTTACTAGTTGTCCCCTCTTCTTCTTGTTATGTGGAAACAAAGAGACGATGCAGATTAAGTTTCTCTCTTAATTTATGCCTTCTTGTAGGTCATTGCTGAGAGCTTATCTGAAGAAGAAATAGCCGGCTTGAAAGAAATGTTTAATATGATAGATGCCGACAAAAGTGGTCAGATAACTTTCGAAGAACTGAAAGCAGGACTGAAACGAGTAGGGGCGAATCTCAAAGAGTCTGAAATTCTCGACTTGATGCAAGCTGTAAGTTTTAACCCCTTGGTCCTGGTTATATAGTTGTGTGTTTTTGCTCAGATTTTGCAGTTTAATATGGTATGTCTGTCACTTCTTGTATATAATTCAGGCTGATGTGGACAACAGCGGAACAATAGACTACAAAGAGTTCATAGCTGCAACATTGCATCTAAACAAAATAGAGAGAGAGGACCATTTGTTTGCAGCCTTTACATACTTTGACAAAGATGGGAGCGGATATATCACCCCGGACGAGCTTCAACAAGCTTGTGAGGAGTTTGGTGTTGAGGATGTCCGCATAGAAGAAATGATGCGCGATGTTGATCAAGACAATGTAAGCTCCTTTACACCTTAATCATCTCATCCTTGTTCAACAGCTTCTGAAAGTCTTGGTTGAGTATTTTGGTTGAATTGTTGTTTGCAGGACGGGCGAATAGACTATAACGAGTTTGTGGCGATGATGCAAAAAGGGAGCATCACAGGAGGTCCTGTCAAAATGGGTCTAGAGAAGAGCTTTAGCATTGCTCTTAAACTCTAGTTTGAGTCTATTTAAAATTACAAAACTAAAGCCAAGACAAAGAGTTTCTGAGAATACATACATGATTAATTGTGTTGAAGACAAATGCACAACCAAGATTCTCTTTTGCCCTCTTTTGGATGAGGTTTTGGAAACTTTCTTGTATTGTGTACTTGTTGAGCATATATAGTTTTGTAACTTTTGGCAATCGGATTTGACAGTCTACAAACACTATTTCGTAAGTTTTGCAGAATTTATTTCCAGATACAAAAAAAAAATGTACATAAGAAAAAAATAAATAAAACAAAAAAAAGTACAAATAAATAAATAGACAAAATATAAAATTATTTATTTTCCATTTGTTGGATAAATAAGGGTCTGATTGGTTGAGGCTGTACCTTTAGGTTTTTTGCTGTAAGTTTTTTGGTTGTGGCTGTAGGATTTTGGTAGTGACTTTTTAAAAATAAAAGCATGATTGGTTAAATATTAGTTGTATGCTG
>OVAY01000572.1:0-51904 GCA_900406395.1 Kernera saxatilis
CATATTATATATCATAAAATTGAAAAAAAATCAGCATAAGGTTGGTGATATCAATATATTCACACTTTATTATAGTAAAATCTAAGTATCCAACATTTCAATCAGCATTACACAAAATTACTATGAAANTACACAAAATTACTATGAAATCCAAAAATAATCATAAAATAAAACCAGCAAGTAATAATATATACAAAATACAAACTAAATCAAAATAATTATCAAATATTATAGAATACAACACGATCAAAAAACAATTTCATAGACACTCATAATGTTGAAAGAACGATAATTCATCAAATGCATAGATCGATAACATCAAAATAATATGAAATAAGGCAGCATGACAAAAAAAAAAAAAACAAGCTATGTGAATAACCAAAACAAACAAAAAACAAAAAAATATTTAAAAATAAATTAAACTTATGCGCGTAGTGCAGATCAACTCTAGTTGATCAATATAAAAACTGTAGATTCCTAAGAATTTAGATTAGTAGAAATTAATCGGTTTTATTTAATGAAGGAATTGGTTTGAGACAAGACTTGATGTATTTGTTACTTAACGTCGTAATAAATACTAAAAATACAAAGAATGGATTTGGTGATTATAATATAAATAATTAATGATTTGGTCAAACAAACTTCAAAGGTTGACTCTTTTCAACCATATACAAACTTGTGAAAAGAAAAGAAACCAGAAAGGTTCGTATTTGGTTATTTATTTAAGAAATAATTTATTTTACGGCTTACACTGACGCATCACATACAACGTTCAAGTAAAGTTGAATTCATGTCGATTACTAGAAGTAGACTGTATAAGAATAGAAAACATCTTGAAATGACCTCTTTTAATAAAGTAAAATAAACAATTTTAAATGATATTTTATAATGCTATTTACAATATATAAAATATTGATTTCTTTTTTTTTTTTTTCAAAAAAGACTATGGATTTTTTCTGTTTATAAATATTGTTTTTTTTTTGCTATGAAACTGATTATTTTTTAATATTTTTGTAAAAAATATAAAACTTAAACCTAGAAATGAATACATGAACTCAACCATGGTATGAGCATGATCAATTGAGAATTTTAATAGTTCTTAGAACATTTTTTAGAATTTATATAATCAAAAAAATGTTAAAAAGAATAAATTCGTTTTTTATTTAAGAAACAGAAGAACCGACTCTTATCCATATTCACTGCATTTGATGGATCCATGTGAGCATGATCAATTGAGAATTTTAATAGTTTTTTTTTTTTTAAGAATCTCTAATAGAGTTTTCTTTTGAAACACCTAAATCTAAATTTTTTATGAAAAGTTTTTAACTCTAAATCTATAATTAAAAAATAACTAAAATCCTTTTTTAAGTTTCTCAATTGATCATGCTAATCTGCATAGTATTTTATCGTTTATATATGAAATTTGATTAATTGAATCCGTGCAATTTGTTGGCTAAAAAGAAACGAATCCGTGTAATTTCAATATTATTTTTCCTTCATCGATTATTTTCTTCTTTTTCAGTATATTATGATGGAGCTATATAACAATGGCTCCAACTGTCTAACACAGAAAAGGTTAACAAAACGGTCACAAAAAAAAAGACTACCGACAAAAAAAAAAAGACAGTTCATTTGTTTTTTTTGATCAAAGTGCTTATCTTTTTCACATTCTTGTCCTGATCTTCTTCTCCTTCCTCCCAATCTCTCTGACGAGCTTCGATCCAGTTTCCGGATTCTTTGGTGATCACCGACCGGATCTGGACGAAGAATCTCATCGACAAACTAAACAAGCATTCTCTCCACCAACTCAAACAAAGCTTCCTCCTTTTTTTGTAATTTCGCTTTATTTTATTGAGGCTTACTTGGTTCCAAGGATCGCCATTGCAGAGTTTCCTTGTAATTTGGAGAGTTAGCTTCCAAGTCTACATTCGAATTGAGATCTATTTGATTGGGTTTTTGCTGGTCGTTAGTTCATGGTGAGATTTTAATAGGTTGAGAGTTGTCGGTTCATAAACTCAACTCAAGACTAATCTTTGATTATTTTTTAAAAATTGATTAAGAGGAGAGATTATAAGAATTGGGTCAGTCTTAAGGCGAAAGTTGTGGTTGACTTGAGCGAGATTCTGGATTTTTTCGAGGAGTAATTAATGTTGTGAGAATTCCCTGGATTTGCGTGGAGATTACATTTTTTCTCTGGGTGTCAAATTAGAATAATTATTGCAGCAGAGAGAGAGAGAGAGAGAGATTCTTCTCCGAGCGTATTCTATTGTATTGTCTGTGTAAATCTGAGGAAGACTCTAGTTGCTGGAGATTTGATTCTAGACTTAAGCCTGGGATCTGTTTGATGAAATTCCCCTGTGAGAGTTGTAGGATTTAGAAATGTGTAAAGCGGAGAAGAAACTCTGGGAGATGAAGGTTAAGTTTCTAGGAGATAGCAAGATGGAGAAGTTCAAGAACTCGTTGGTTTCCAGGTCTCGTATGAGCCTATGGATGATTCGGGCTATGACGATATTGTTGCTATGGAGTTGTTTTGTTCATTTGGTGGCTCTGGGAGAGATGTGGGGGCCAAGATTGTTGAAAGGCTGGCCTTCTTGTTTCAATCACCATGATTTCCCAATGGCTGCAGAAATGACTTCTCTTCCCATGAAAATTGCCCTCCCGCCTAAAAGTATGTTTCTTTCTGTGCTGTTGTCAAATGGGAATGTGAAGTTTTGTCTGTTGCACTTTTTTTATCGCCGCTTGTTTTCGGTTATAAAGAACAGAAGTTTAATACCTTTTTGCCATCTGTTTTCTTCTCAGGGATATATCACAACAATGGCTATCTTATGGTTTCTTGCAATGGAGGACTCAACCAAATGCGAGCAGCGGTAAAGTTCAGAACTAATCCTTTTGCTTTGTTAAGGAATCCTTATCAAAATCTATTCGCATTTCGCAAAGCTGTATATCTTTCGGCCAATGTGACTTTTGGACTCTGTTTTCTTTCTTCAGATATGTGATATGGTCACTATTGCAAGATACATGAATGTCACACTTATTGTCCCGGAGCTTGACAAGACCTCGTTTTGGAACGATCCAAGGTATTATTGGCATCCATCTCACTTGGAGCTTCTTTCTGATTTTCTTCTTTTACTTAATTGATAACCTCTCTTAAAGTTGCTGATCGGATTCTTATGTGGGCAGTGAGTTCAAAGACATATTCGATGTGGATCACTTCATAACTTCTTTAAGAGATGAGGTTCGTATCCTCAAAGAGCTTCCTCCAAGGCTTAAGAGAAGGGTCGAGCTCGGGGTGTACCACACCATGCCTCCTATCAGCTGGTCCAACATGTCCTACTACCAAGACCAGGTTCTTTTCTCGGTTACATGACCAAGAATTCAAGCATAGTTTTTTAGTGATTAGTCTTCGATCTTTCTTAGCTTCTTGTACCTAATCTTTGGAAACAGATTCTTCCGCTGGTGAAAAAGCATAAGGTCTTACACCTGAACAAGACCGATACTCGACTTGCTAATAATGAACTGCCTGTTGAGATTCAGAAGCTACGATGCCGAGCAAATTTCAACGGCCTTAGGTTTACTCCAAAGATTGAGGAATTGGGTAGAAGAGTAGTCAAGATTCTGAGGGAGAAAGGTCCCTTTCTGGTCCTGCATCTCAGATACGAAATGGATATGTTGGCATTTTCTGGTTGCTCACATGGTTGCAACCGCTACGAAGAGGAACAACTTACAAGAATGAGGTCAAGAAAATACTTCTTGTATTAAAAGTTCCAAATTTTACTTTTTTCTTGGTGATATTGATGCTATCATTTGTTTGGTTGCTTAGATATGCTTATCCGTGGTGGAAAGAGAAAGTAATAAACTCAGAGTTGAAGAGGAAAGAAGGTCTTTGCCCATTGACTCCAGAAGAAACCGCTCTTACGCTGTCCGCTTTGGGCATTGATCGTAATGTTCAGATTTACATTGCTGCTGGAGAAATATACGGTGGTAAAAGGCGGCTAAAGGCTTTAACAGACGTTTTTCCAAATGTGGTTAGTAGCAAAACGCAAGAGCTTATTATAAGTCTATAGTTTCCAATTTCTTAATCTTTCACTCCATAGTCAGTAACCAATAAACCTTGACAAACCAGGTCAGGAAAGAAACTCTACTCGATTCCTCTGATTTGAGTTTTTGTCAGAACCATTCTTCACAAATGGCTGCTCTTGATTACCTTATCTCTCTCGAAAGTGATATATTCGTTCCTACGTATTATGGGAACATGGCGAAAGTCGTGGAAGGTCATCGCAGGTGAATCATTCATTGTTCTTTTTCCTAATCTAAAGAAAGGGTAATGTTTCATTCATCAATGGCTAATGCACTTAACTCACATACAGGTTCTTGGGGTTCAAGAAGACGATTGAGCTAAACCGTAAGTTCTTGGTTAAGCTAATAGATGAATACTATGAAGGAGTGTTGAGCTGGGAAGTGTTTTCAACCACGGTGAAGGCCTTTCACGGTACAAGAATGGGAGGTCCGAAGAAGCGGCTTGTGATTCCGAATAGACCGAAAGAAGAAGACTACTTCTATGCTAATCCATATGAATGTCTTCAGCTATTACATGAGAATAATGGCAATTCACTCACTCTAGAAGAAACCGTATGATCTGATCCACCATTGTCGTCTTTGTCGATGGAGATCTTCCGGTAAATTAGGGCTTCGTGGGGGCTGATGCAGGACATGGATGGATGAATAATGGAGTAATCTCTGATTCTCTGGGGGTAATATGATATAAATCTTGAAGATGGGACAAGTTGTTTAGGGTTCTTTGGTGTACAGAGCTTTCCGTGGATGCAGAAGAAAGGTTGAAGCTTTCATTGTAAAGTTTGCAAATTTGTCCTTTCGCACCATCATCATCATCGTCATCCATGGGCTTGCAGTTTTGGTAGCTAAAAAATAATTTTTTTTAAAATGCAGTGTAAAATTATGTCACACATTATTAATTATTATTATTATTATTATTTGACAAAATAAATAAGTGTTTTATTTCTTTCTTTTTTATATAAGTGTTTTATTTCAATTTTCTTGCATAGTTGCATGCATTGCATCTTGTCACAAAATGTATAGAGAAGCTAAAATATAAATTTATTTCATTGTTAACTAAAGAAAATTATTTATTGTTATTACATAAAGGTCCTTGATTTCGAATTTTGTTTTCCTTTGGCCCCAAGGCTTTTGTCGTCTTTCTTCTTCCTGTCTCATCAATCGCTTTCTCCTCAGAAATCAATCTAGCCGTTGGAAGTTTGATGTTCGCCTATGAATACAAGCACAATTATTGAACAAAATAAATTATACACAAATGATCTAAAACCATTGTTTCTCGTTTCAATACGAGCTACAATTCAAGATTCGCGTTTCTTCGCCTAAAAAAGCTTATGATCATCGATTCAGTGTTTTGAGGGAATCGAGAGGCCTTTGCGTACAAATATTCTCCAAGCTTCCTTTGATTTTTTTTCATAAGAAAATAAAAGCTTGACACATTTCATAGAACTAGAAGTCATTATGAATATGTAAACGAATATTACAATTTCTAATATATAAGCCTAAAGTAATTAAGAATACATTGTTTGAAGCAAAAACAAAAACAAAAAGTAACAAAACATTATTTTTGTAAACATACATATATATATAGGCCTGATTAACATTTTTTCTCACATAATGAACCTCTAAGTTTTTTAAACTACATAATGATCAATTATGGATTGGAGTCCTTTTCCTCCCTTTCATACGTGAAGGATAGTCGCTTCTCATTAGATTATCCATTTCTTTTGCTGAATCTCTCGAGACTAAACTTTTTGTTGATCTTTTCTTTGTTTCAGAGTCGATTGGTTTTAAACTTTTTAACTGCGAAAACATACAAAGAAAAAGATTATATATACGAAAAAATATGTTAATTAATGATATGAATATTTATCTTCATCACTAAATATTTGCATTTTTTATTGTCGGTATACATATTCACAATTAACATTCATATTTTACTAATTGTAGTATGAAGTATTTAATCTATAGCTATTAATTAACGTTAAATCAAAGTTTGATACAAATTTTAATGTGTGTACCTTTCGTCCCATCAGGAGAGGCTCACTTCCGCTCACCATAAGACCACAATCTTCATAATTGGATCCACCTACATCTATGTTTCCACCTGTAAGTTCTTAAAGAAAACATCAGCTTCACATGTTTACACCGTTATAAGTTTAGGTATGTCGACAATACACACATATATGTGTAGACAACACACAATATATCAAGGGGCCTAAAGATATATGTAGACACCAACACACATATGTGTATATATATTTAATATTTATCATCATTTAACTCCAAAGATCAAATAAGAAAAGAAAACTAAGAGTTCTGTCAACGTACAAACCTTGAAGCGCATGCGGAAGATTCATCTTCATCATCATCATGAGGAAAAGAAACCCTAGAATGAGTGTGATTAACTTTGCATTTGTGTTCTTCATCTCATTTGCTTTTGTCAATATAAAGGAATCGATTAGGATTTTAGTTGATGTGGGTGAAGCTAATTTATACATAAGGGTAATCTATACTTATATATACAGGATTTTTCTGAAATCGGAAAAGGTGATGAAAGCTATAGGGTTTTCCGACAATTCCATAGGCAAGACAAAAAGGTCCTTCTCCTCGGTAATTGTTTATGCTAGCCATAAATAAAATAAAACAAAATCTTTCCAGCAACAACATTTGGAAGGATTTTCGGTCAAACTATTAAAAAAAATATATATATATTCCAATTTTTCACCATTTACAAATAAGTTATCTCGTTTCAATACTTTAGTTATCGAAAATCTTGATAGTCTAACGATTGTGTCAAACCTCTATGAGTATGACTCTACCTCAAAACAATCCATAATTCTGGATGATATAATTATTCCATTGCATATGGAGTATACTATACGAATCACATAAAAAAAATTCAAATGGTGTATCAAACACTTGTTATGGAATTTAACAGTTTTTATAAGAATGATTTATGTCAATTTTTTTAGAAATATCGTATTTTTATATGGGAAATTCGAAAATAAAGAACTTAAAAATAGTAAATCAAGAAAGTCGGTACCGACATGGGGTATAAATTAAAAGACAAAGATTTTTCTTGAAGAAATCAAGAAAGCATGGGGAGGTTTTCATGAGTTTAAGTGCCCTAAAGTAACATTGGAGTTTAAGTTAATAATATATCTTTGGTTACTGCTTAGGGTTTCTAAATAAAGTATCTCCATTTATATTTCCAAAAATCTTTTTTAACCATAGATTTGCTAAAAATGCTTAGTTTGTACAATTTTTAATTAAATTTGTACCGAAAAGTACAAGATATGTTAGTATTATATTTACGTCGAATTTGATATATTCTTTTTGAGACACGAGGGCGGGTACTCCGATTCAATCCTTGTGGCCTTATGGGTGTGGATGCCACTTAAAAATAAGAAAATATGTTGTTAATTAAATTAGATTCATAACTTTATCTATTAAGTATACAATGGTTAACTGTATTTAAATTATTTATGACTTCGTTAGATTATTTCATATGTAGTTTCAGGAAATTCCATCTCCCGGTGTGAATAGTTTGTATATATAAACATAAATAATTAATCAATTATGCAGAAAAAAGCAATTATAAATAATGGCTCGAATATAAAATTGATGAATATGTCTAGCATGTGCGTACGCGTCACAATTTTAATCAGAATTGTTGAAATCATATCGAGCCAGACAATTAACTATGAATTCACGTTGGTTTTCGATATATTTTCCCGAATTCGTGTAGCTACAGATTGATTTGATAAATTCCGTAGTTTTAGAGTACCCAAATGAATTTTTATAGTTTTAGGCTTTTAGCATATCTTTTACGAGGTCATGTCATCATTCAAGATGACATATAGTGATATAACCACATGTCATCATTTAAATATCATAATAACAAACAAACCTTACAAACATGACGCATTTAAAGTACTCTTACATAAACACGAGATTAACAGTCGTAAAATACAGTATCAAAACATCATAGAAATTTGTTGTTGTTCATTTATTTTACTTATCAGTGATCACGCAGCCGTTAATTGTGGATGGGAGGCTTTCTTCTTTTTAGTCCTCGGTAGTCCATAGCCATTAGATTGACAAATATCTCTCTTTCTAACAAATCATTAGATCCTTGATCCGAATACTCAAACCCGTTCTTCTTGTTTGGATTGATCGGTTTCAACGATTCAGTTTTCGGTTTCAAATGTTTTAACTACGAGTGAAAACAAATCATGATGTCACTCTCACATATGAAACTATGTTTATGTATACTGCACAACATTAATTAAGAACAAAATACGTGAATGATGAAGTTGTAAGAGTACTATTAAATTTTGGCAAATATGTTTAAATTCACCTTAGAATTTTTTGTCATCATATTTATAAATTGTATATACCTTTCGTCCCATCGAGATATCCTTGTTTCCGATGGCCACATGAACATGCTGATAATCTTCGCCTCTTGATCCACCTAAATGCATAAATGGATTCATCAATATCAAATAAAAGACTATATGAAGAAGACAAAAAAGAACAAGTGGTCGAACCTTGATATACCAAAAGAAGAATCATTAAGAAGAGAAACAATAAAGCTAAGGTTATTAACTTCGCATAAATCCACTTCTTCATCTCTATTAGTCGTCAATTATGGAGGCAGACCCAAAAAGGAAGATATATATTGACGGTTTTGAAATTCTTATGTGAGTGAATATCATATGTTTTGGTGGATTTTATATATATATATATATATGTGTATCAGTGTATGTAATATAAAAAATATTTTTTTTTAAAACGAAAGTCAAAGCTATGAATTTGGTTTGGGTTGATAAAGTTGCTAACGTCCTTCAAAATCGTAAACTCGGATTATTTGATTTTAGTTCGGTTCAAACTATTTATAGTGGTAAAAAAAAATTCTGATAAACTCCTTTATTCTATGATTTAGTCATATATGCTATATGACAAATCGGATATTTAGTACTATAAAAAAATAAAGTGCTTTGAAACCTAATACATTAGCAAAGTTAGAACTTGAAGCTGATAGCTCTGTTTTGGCTTGTGTCGGTGATTTAAATTTACAAACAAAAAAATAACTTTTGTCTGAAATATTCTCTCTAGAACCACTAAAATACTATGGTTAACCTAATTAATACCTAGTAGTAATTAAAAAGAAGAAAAAAAATAGTCAAAAGCAATTATTATTCTTCATGAGCTGCATCTATCTGTCCGTATTAAGCTGATTAGCACCTAATAATCGACTACTTGGTAATGATAAGTATAAACAGTATTTCAACCAAAAAAAAAATATAAGTAGAAACAGTAGTTATTTCTAGCTATTAAGATTCTATCAATATATAAAAAGCAACTGTCTTCCAAAAGAACAAAGAAAAGTCAATGGTGCTAGGGTTTCTCAAGAAGTCCACATGAGAGACCACAGCCAAGACAAAGAGAGTTGTTCTTATTTTATTTTATTTTTGTCGGTATTTTCTTTATTTATTTTTTGGCGATTTCATAATACGATTAGTTTTGAAGCTTTTTGTGAAGTAAATATTTTAGGAGAAATCAAAAATTTGGGCTTATGGTTGCCTAGTGGGGCATTTAAAAGGATTATAGGCCCGTTACAACAGAACATTTGGAGTTATGTTAGTTGGTGTAGTAACTCTTTCACGCGCCTCGTAAACGCGTGTAGATCACCGCTTTAGACAAGGTGAGAACAGAGCATTGGCTAAAGACGGCAGCAGTTTCATTCAAATCCAAGCCATACGCTCAAATTTCACTAGAAGATGTCGGTTTTCACATCTTGAAGAACTCACGCGGTCAAGCCACATAAGCCCATGAATTAATTTTGTTTGGTTTAAAAAAAAAAACAAAAATCATTTGCTGATACACATAATGATTTGATGTTGTTCATCATCTTTCCCAAGATTTTATGGAAACATACTTTTCGTCTCCTTAATCTTTCTCTACTAGCCGTCCCGAATCAGGGAGGGATAGAATCTCTACACATAAATGGTTAGAGTTTTTAATCATTAAAGTTTTAAACTTTCGAGGAGCCACCTTAATATGTTCTTCTTTTTTTTTTTTTCATAATCGGAGATTCCAATATGAAATTAAAAATAAAGTCGATGGTTAGAAAAAATTCGGATATTCTTATTACTTAAAACGTTTATATTAGGCTCACTAACCAATTAATTTTGAAATCGTAATGGAATGTCAACCATGATCTTTTAACTAAAGAAATAAATTTTCAATCGTTTGGACCACCATAAGTTGATTGGCCCTGAAAATTTAACTACAAAATTTCGAATTAATAGTAAGATTTGATACTTACCAAATATGAACCCAATGAATATGATTATCATGTCAATAAACCAGCAAGCAAATATAACAGACTGTGACGCCAATACTAAAGGATATGATTTTATTATTGAAACAAAAACAAAAAGCTCAAAGGATAGATTGTCTCGATCTTAAATAGAACTACACCATCACTATTTAAATAAACTCCGGCGACTAAGAAACGAACTGAAGAATCGCCGGAAAATGAGAAAAAGAAAAAAAGCAAAACAAAACGGAGAAAGATAGATGATATGTTGAGCTAATAACCAAAACTGGGGTGGTGGGTTTTTTTTGCTGCTCAAGCTTTAGCGGCCGGGTTAAGCTCATCCCAAGCTTCAATCCAGGTGACCATAGCATCTGCAAGCTTGTCAAAGTAAGGATCAATGGCGCTTAGCTTCTCCTTCACCATCTTGGACAGCTCCAGGTAGCATTGTTGAACCGTCACAGCTTCTTTCGAGAGCTTTGCGCTCTGGAAGAAAGGAATGATATCCTCCTGCCAGAAAATTCCCTTGTACTCCTTCTTCAGGTTCACAAACGGGTTGCTCGCCTTGCTGTGGTAAATGTAGGGCAGACCCGTCTTCACTCCCAATCCCAAATGGTCACAGATCACCTAAAGGACCCATAAGAGACCGGTTAGTATACAAATGTATAGTCCAAATCCGTTGAAACTAAGGAGCGGAATGGGAAAGTAAGTACCTTGACACACCATCCAGCCCACATATCGTCGTAGCGACCAATAGGCTGACCATCACCCATGAGACCAAAGTACATAGCCGGGCCAATGAGCTCACGGTCAAAGGCCAAGTTCATGCCACACATTGGGAAAAGTGTTCCCTTTGGGATGGTCATGACAGCATCCACATACCTTTATCGTGATGCCATGTAAGCATTGTTAGCTAATGAAGACCGAAAAAAAATGTAGAAAGAAAATGTTAAATTACTACCTTGTGTTCCTCTCCTTAGGCTTCACGAGTTGGGTCGGGGCATCGTAATCAGGGATGTTGAGCCAGAGACCATGGGAAACAGCAGTGGAAACACCCTCACGGAGACTGAAAGGGTATCCACGGACGAAATCAGCACCTTCGCGGTATGGGTCGTACAAGGTGTTGAAGAAAAATGGAGACGATGGGCAGAGAAGGTTCTTGATGTGTTGCTCAAGAGCGTTCACTGCTTTTCCAGATGGATCCTTGGCAACCTATAATACATGACAACAAACCAAAGAATATATAAATTATTAAGCCAGGAAAAATAATAATAATATTGAGACCATGAGGAACAACACGTTACACGTGATTAAACCAACACATTATGAAAGCAACATCAATGCTACAATCATGGCGTAACTGAAAACTCAATTCTTGGACAAGCCCCACAAATCCTTAAAAGAGGGGAATTAAAGTTTAGACTTTTCGTTGCCTTATGATAACAAAAAAAATGTGTGCAGGACAATGACATGCAAGAATCTTGTGAAGAATCTTGTGAAGTTCACTGTAATGACACTGATAGATTGGTCCAACAACAATGGCATCACTAAAATTACCTAAACATAAGAGATCATGACCAGTTACAATCAATGGCAACGAATATAAGACTATACGATTGCAATTCTTAAAACAGATCGAGAACCATCAAGCAGATGAATGTATAGATCTAAGGTCAAAACAGTGTTTCCTCTAGTTGACCTAGATAATTGGAATTTTAAAACTTTGAGATCTGTGAAATTAACCTACACTGTCACCAGATCTCGCATAGACACAAAACAACCCTTAAAACATAGCCTGAGAACAGATCTATAATCAGAATTGACAAAATTGGATCCGAGATGCAGATCAAACAGAGGAAACAAAAAAGCAGAATCCCAGAATTGAGGAAACTTACGAAGCAATCGTCGTCAATTGTGAAGATGTACTTCTTCTTGGAGACCATGTAGCCGAAGCAGCGACAAGCCGAGTCCTTGAAGGAAATGCAGGAAGCTTTGGGGCCGAGGATTCGGTTGATGTCGTTCCTGTTGTAGAGCTCGTAATCGAACCCTTCAGGCACAGCGATGGTCTTGGACGGATCTCCATCCTGGACGATGATCAGATGGTAAGGCTGGAGAAACGGCCTCCACATCTCGAGGAAATCGAGGTTACGGATCGTCGGGATCACGATATCGAGCTCATCCTTCAACAATGGAGTTGGGTTCATCGGAACTCCAACGGTATTCGCCGGCTCAACCATGGTTCAGATTCACAGAGAGAGAGAGAGATTTCTGAGATCGGCTTTTGAAACTGAGATGGACTCGGAGACCGTAGCTTTCGTTTTATAATAGATCCGGCACGTGCGAGGGATTTGTGTGAGGTTGACACGTGGTCGATAAAGACTCGCTCAACAGGTCAAAAGAACTTTACCCTTGTTATGGTGAGAAGGTGAAGACTTTTCTATTTTGTCTCTTGATGTCCGTATTCTATGGGTAGGCAATTCTTTTAATTCGGAGTTGCAATATTAATTTGTCTTATTGCTTTACAAATTACATTTCTTAATCAATTAATTACCGGTTTGACCAAACAAAAAAAAATAATTACCGAAAAATAGAAGCTTATCGTCTATAGGATATATTTAGATACTATCTCCCAAAAAAAAATGTGAATCTTTTTTTAACAGATACTTCTGAAGAATATCCATACTTTTTCTGCAATCGATTATTAGTATTTTTTATTAATTAATTATCAGATATACGTATGAACTTATATATATTGTTTTTATATTTATCTGTTCCTATTACAGCTTTAGTTTTTAGTTTTTTTGTCAACAGATTTACCTTTTACCATTTAATTTTTCCGAAACTATATTATTTTGATTAAAAATCACAAAGATTCAAACTAATTTTATTTCTAAAATTTTAATGATAAACATTGAATCTCTTGACAAACAGTTACAAAAAGATTTACTAGGAAACAGTTAATTTAAACAATATTACAATTTTGTACTGATAGTTTGAGATTGATTGAAAAGTTGAAAATATTAGGTCTAGCTAAACGTTATTAAGGAGATATTCTAACTAACAATTTAATTACTTTCGGTTTATAATTAATTTCTTACTTGATTTTAGTTACATTAGCATAAATGTATCTAGCGTGTGTGCGTTTTTAACAAAAAAACAAAAAAGTCGTCTATGCGAATTAAAAGATGGTAGATATAAAAACCGAACAATAATTAATACTTTTTGACCGGAGTGTAACATCAATAAAGGGGTTAATTAGGATGTACATAGGCTTCTCTATATGAAAAGTTAATTAATTTAAAACTGTATTCTTCTTTACTATAGAACGAAGGAACATTCGCATGTGGGAAGCTAAATTTCTTAAACTATATATATTAAATTTTGACATTCCTTTTAGGGTTTTAGCCGAAGTTGGTATATACAATAATATATACTATATATAATATATGAAGTGTTGAATTGAAAAATATAATATATGAAGTACATTGATGATAAAATATACACGGATAATAACTGTTAACTAATTCTTTATGTTATCTTATAGAATTCCAGAGCTTTTAACGGGATAAAGTATATATTATCAACAAATTCTTTATAAAAAAAATAGTATAATCAACAAATATAATTGAGTTTTTTTTTTTGGTCGAAATATAATTGAGTTTTTAAAAATCTAAATAGCCATTAAAATCATTGGAATTAAAAAAATAATAATTGGAATTTGATATAAACGTCGTGGGCGCTCGTCGATGCACGTTGGGTATGATCATTGCATGCATCGTGAAAAATACATAAGACATTTTTATTTTAATCCATAAAACATTACATGAACATGAACGTATAATCATTTCACTAAATATAATAGATCTCACACTTTATTAATAAAAAATGGATCCAACTGGAAAAAAAATCAGCCAGCTAGATAAACGGAATCTCCTGATCTCAAAGCAGTATATCAGCAAGAACAAGACATCTTCCTCATATTATGATTCGGTCACTTTCATTTTCTAGTATAACCTTTTGTCTTGTGTGTTTGATTGATCTTGTGTATTTTTTTCTTAGTTTGGAAATCTCCAAATGATGTCTATGTAAAAGAAAACTAAAGAGATAAAATTAATATAATCCATTTTAATCAAAAATAAAGGAAAGATAAACGGAGTCAACTGAACCAAACATAACAGTTTTACATATTCCAAAATATCTATAAAATCAAAACCAAACTGAAATGTACCTCTCCAACAATTGACACTTAGAAACAATTTTGGAATTTTTATTAGCGGTTTAGAAAAAAAAACCCAACAAATAATATCACAAATGTTTTTGATATACATGGGCTTTGAATTTTATTCTTTGGCCCATTGTGAATACATATTCCATTAATGTTTAAAAAAAACCGAAAAAAAAAACCCTAATGGCTTCTCCTTCTTTTCTTCGCTCGCCGCCGTTCATGTCTTCTTCTTCCTGATTAAATCATTTACTCTGGTTTTCTCCGATTCTAAACTCACAACTGATACTTTCACACAAATTTGTCTTCAAGTGCTTTCGACACTTGGGGTTCATTTGCTCGCGCGCTTACGAATTTTGAAAGCCTCAAAGCTCTCGGCGGGAAAGAAGAAGGAGATGAGCTCACGGCAGGGACCTCCGAAGCATCAGAACAAATTCGCCTGGGTACCCAAAGCCGGCGTTAAGATCAACGAAACCGTAAACGATTTTTCTCTGCCATTTTAACGATTTTCAGTGAATAGTGTAGTTAGACCCTTTATAATACTGTCTGGAAATTTCTGGTTTTTAGGAAGTCGGCGGGAGATTCAGACCGCTATCAGAGATTACTGGAGTTTGCCATCGCTGCCGAGAGCAGATCGCTTGGAAACGCCGCTACGGCAAATACAAAACCCTAACTGAACCCACCAAATGGTATGATTCTCTTCTCTGTTGGAATTTGAATCGAGCTGATTGTTTTTCTGTGGATAAAATTTGAAAAAAACAACTTTTTTGGGTGCAGTCAGAAGTGTACGAAGCGTAATGTTCGTCAAGCATACCATAAGTTATGTTCTGGTTAGTGTTTTGATTATTTGCATTTGATGATAGTATCTTGTTTTTGAGTTAACTGATGTGTTACAGTATGAAACTGATGACAGGTTGTGCCAAGGAGCAAAAGGTGTGTGCAAAGTGTTGTTCTCGTGTTGATCAAATCATCGGAAGGTAACTGAATCTCGAGAAAAGCCTTTCTTTTGCTTCTGCTAGATGCTGGCTTCCTTGAATAGTGAGTTTGGTAGCTAAGATTTTAAGCTAATGTAGAGGTAATTGTTCGTTTATCGCAGAGATATTTACGAGGTAGAGGCTGAACAGAAGATGCTTGATGAGGTTAGTCTATAGATTATTTCTGCTTCTGCCTTGCGATATCTCAGTTACTGCTTCTGGAAGCTTAAAAAAAGCTTTGGGGTTTCGACTGAAACTTTGTTAATCTGTTGCAGACTATTAAGAATGCTAGGGAAAGGGATCGAAGGACGCTTTTACGAGCTGTAAGCTTCTGTAGTTATTCACCATTTTAACTATCTATGTTCCCAAACAAGTAGAATGATATCTTACGTTGAAGAGTGTGTGAGGTCCTAAAGTTGTGTATTTGCTTGACACAGATGAACAAAGATACTCAAAATTCAGATGAAGCCGCAACAAGGAGCGATAGCAGTAAGGTTGGTGATGTGTTTCCGTCAACATCCCTTGAAGAATATGCAAACAAGTCAGGAAGAGTTAGCGGGATTGTTGGTCATGGTAGTGTGCCTGATCATGGCCATGTTGTTGATGATGAAAATGATGATGATGATGATGATGCCAGTGAACCTGAATCAGATGATGATGACAGTGGTGATGATGAACATGATTTGCGCGAAGACAGTGATGCAAATGGGCCATCTAAACTGCAGAAATAAACTCAATTTTGGTTGTAATTCTGTCAATTTTGATAGGCTTGTGAGATTTTGCAAAACTGGTTATGCTTCTTGTTTTGATAAACCTTACTTTGTTACCTGCAAATGCTATAAAGCAAAGGTTTTTGGATATGTTATGGTTGTAAATTGTAATGTATATAGTGGGCTGAGCTTCAGACGGGCCTTATTGTTGTTTCGTACGGCCCAATTCACCAACGTATATAATACTGTCTAGAGATTTTCAAGAAGTCCTTGGATTATTAAACAATAAATGTGATAACTAACTAAATAATAAATGTGAAAGAATGTTTGAAATTGGGAAAAAATTGCAGGCTAAGTGGCATAAATGCTTGTGCATTAAGTCAAATTATTACACTTGGCACGAAAAATAACCATCTCTTCCCCCACTAAAGCAACCTGCAAAAAAATTCCAAAAGCTGGATTTCTCCATTTTCAATGAACAATAATTATGAGTCTTTAAAACTCATTATAATTCAAAGATTAATTACAAAGATTTCGAAGCTAATTGGTCATTGTCTTGTTTCTAAAAGAAATCTATAATCTTTACATGGTTGTTAATCAATTTGACTTGACTTATCTCCAAAGCTTTTTTGCCTAAGTCTATATTACGTCGAGTTTCTTCATCTCTGTGTCAGACTAAAGATTGAAGAAGAATAGATTCTCTCTCTCTCTCTCTCTCTTCAGAAAAAATGGGTTTCTTGTGTTCTTCTTCAATCTTCTTCAAGTTCGGAGTTTCTATAATCTTTCTTGTTTCTTTCTCTGGTTATACTCCTGCAGGTAACCCGAAAGATTCGCTGTTTTGGTGTTCAATATCGTAGTTACTTTCTAGGGTTTTGTGTAATCTCTGAGTCTGAGTGCAACTTTCCTTCTGGTTCTGGCTTAGCTCTAAACTGAACAAAGGGTCCCAGTTCTTCCCCCATTTTTTTAATTATATTTTGAAATTTGCAAGGAGCTTGTGTTTGTTGAGTTATAGCAAGTTTGGAATAGCTCGAGCTTTTGAGTGCATAGAGAAAGAGAGAACGAAGTTGTTTTGTATATTTAGCCGTGGAATAGTCTCAAAGAGTTTGAGGGAGCTTATTATTAGTCTCAAAGAGAAAATCTTTATGACATTTTATCTTCCGTTGTAGAAGCTAGAAAGAGAAACTTTGAAACAAGAAAACAAAAAAAAAAGCTTTCATTATTGTGTGCTCATGATGGTATTGCTTTTGGGATCGTTTCAGAAGCTTATGATCCTTTGGACCCAAGTGGGAACATCACTATCAAGTGGGATATCATAACCTGGACTGGAGATGGCTATGTGGTATCTATCCATTCATCTTCAATTTGGGCGCTTCTTGAATCTTGATTGTGTTTTTAAAATCTTCTATCTTTGACGGTGCAGGCGACTGTAACGATATACAATTTCCAGCAGTATCGACACATTCAAGCACCAGGTTGGACTGTTGGATGGTCATGGGCGAAGAGAGAGGTTATATGGGGAATGAATGGAGGACAAACCACAGAACAAGGAGATTGTTCAAAATTCAAAGGAAACATTCCTCATTGCTGTAAAAAAACACCTTCTGTTATTGATCTCTTGCATGGAACTCCTTACAATCAGCAGATTGCCAATTGTTGCAGAGGCGGTGTGATAAACTCGTGGGCTCAAGATCCCGCAACCGCTGTTTCCGCTTTCCAGCTCACTGTTGGACAAGCTGGAACCTCAAATAAGACGGTCAGGGTGCCCAAGAATTTCACTCTCAAAGCTCCTGGACCAGGCTATACTTGTGGCCCTGGAAAGATTGTAAAGCCGACTAGATTCATCGGGACTGACAAACGAAGAGTTACACAAGCATTAAGTAAGATAATACTGTTCTTGAAATGTACCAAAGTTTTAACTTTTAAGTCAAATTGAAACTGAAATTGGGTTTTTCCTTTTCTGGTGTCACAGTGACTTGGAATGTAACTTGCACATACTCGCAGTTCTTAGCTCAGAAGACACCTACTTGCTGTGTCTCGCTTTCATCCTTTTATAACAGCACAATAGTTTCTTGTCCGACATGCTCTTGTGGATGCCGAAACACTTCTCAGCCAGGAAATTGTGTAGAGTAAGTTCTTCTCATAACTCTCATTACCTGAAAAATCTGTTTCAATTTTTTCGGTTAAACTTGGTGTATTCTTTGTTCCAAACACAGCCCTAAAGGTCCACGGATCGCATCGGTTGTTCCAAGTCCAGGGAAGAACGCGTATATACCACCTCTAGTCCAATGTACAAACCATATGTGTCCAGTTAGAATCCACTGGCATGTGAAAGTTAACTACAAGGCGTACTGGAGAGTTAAAGTCACCATCACAAATTTCAATTACAACATGAACTATTCGCAGTGGAATCTGGTCGTGCAGCATCCGAATTTCGACAATCTCACTCAGACTTTTAGCTTCAATTACAAACCCTTGACTCCTTATGCTTCCATAAGTAAGTAGCATCCATCAACTTGTTGTTTATATAGAAAGGAGCAATCTTGATGTGTTTTTATTTTTTGATGTATATAGACGATACTGGGATTCTCTGGGGAGTAAAGTTCTACAATGATCTGTTGATGCAAGCTGGACCGTATGGTAATGTACAATCTGAGTTACTTTTCCAGAAAGAAGCATCAGCTTTCACATTTGAGAAAGGTTGGGCATTTCCCAGAAGAATCTATTTCAATGGAGATAACTGTGTGATGCCTCCTCCTGATTCTTACCCTTGGCTGCCCAATACCGGTTCACACAAACCAATCGGTTCTTGGTTTGCACCAGTTGCGGCATCAATCTCCTTGTTACTGACTGTGTTCTTACATGGGAACTTGTAAGAATCATCAAGTGTAGAGTTTAGCGCAGTTTTTGGTGTGATGAAAACCCATGAGAGAGAATATTGTTAGTTTAGTGTCTCCTCTTGTCTGTAACTCTTCTTGTAGAACACTATTGTTGTAATCTTAGCATGTTCACTAGTTCCAGTTGATGATAGTTACTTCTTTGTTCTTCGTTTCCATATCTATTAGGAAGTAAAAAGAATATTTTTTTCAGTCAAACTATTAAACCACTCGGGTGACCTGCGCCTAGAGATGGCAAATAGTGTGTATTCTCAAAATAAGAAACATTATTAAGCGAAATTATAATGTATAGCAAAAGTCTCCTCATTGTTTCAGGGACAAAAAAGATTCAAAGATTAAAAAACTCTTCAAGCAATAACACAGAGAGGAAAGCTTTTAAGAAGACAAAAGATCTTTAACGTTGGTAATAGATTTGAGAGAGCTTTTCTGGAGATGAAAAAGGCTTAGATCTTGATAGCTTTTCAACGAACAGTCAACCCTTGAATTGCTGCAGCAGATGATGATGATGCCTGAGAACCTTCCTCGGTTACCTTGTTCGATTCGATTGTACTTATGATGTTTGCAATGTTATCCTACACGAAACACGGAACAAAAAAAAATCAGATTCAGGAGATGTTTTGTATGAAAGGATGTGAAGTTTTGTATTTACCCGCCAAGTCGCAAGCTTTGTTCGAAGTGATTGCCATTGCTTTGACCCGAATTCACGCTCGGAACAGCGGCTGAGAGATATGAATCATACCATCAAATTATGAATGTGGACACACATTAATACAAGTGCGGAGTTTTTGTAGATGTGAGACTTGCCTGACAATTACAACTTGATTCATCTGATCCATCTTACAATCAAGCAATTTCGCAGTTATTGCCTTGACAACCCATAGTTCGACCTCCTCTTCGTTTACCTGAAAGCACGGAGGAAAATTAGCAACTAATAGAGTTACCAATATATCATGTTTTCGTCAGTATTACCTGTAGAGTGTCTTTAATTGAGCTGTAAGGTATTTTGCCAGATTCATCTGAGGCTAAGTCCACTAGTGATAACAATCTCATCTTCGTTACACAATCTTCATCGACAAGTCCTATAAAAACCGGAGGGTTTATCAGGAGATCATGTTTAAGCAGAAGCAGTAAACAGATTAAACGTTTTAGTACCATAGGTTTGCAGGAATCCCGAGTTTGCGCTTTGGAATTCCGTGTAAGCATCCAGTCTCTGAGTAAGAAAGATCTTCAATAGCTGGTAAACCGGTGCATATTTAGCATCCTTCTCCAATTGTGCTACGGCTGGCAAGTCCAATAAATCACACTGCAATTATAAAAAATCAACGATGAAATTTTAATCAATTATTTAAGAGCTGTGTCAGAACAAAAAAAGACAGAATCTGACACATCCAAATCACATTATGCTTTTATGAATTATGATACCTGGAAGATACTTGAAGCCTTCACAAATTCAATAATTGCACGCACAGCCTCCTCCTTAGCTTCATCCAGGACCTGAGCATCCTCATTGGAGAAAGTCGCTAGATACTTTGTCAAGAACTTAAGGGATTCTTTCACCAAACTGGAATATTGATAGAAAAAACCATGAGGCTATTGATATACCTAAAAGGAAACGAAAGAAGAAAACCAGGGAGAGAGTGACTGATGAGCAGGGTTATTATGTTGGCAGTACCTTTTGTTTTCTCTCAGCACACTAGCAATGGCAAGAAAGAGTTCCCTCTGATCTTTAATGTCAATATTCCACTCTTTCAAGAAGTTATCAATCTTCGTAAAAGAAGGAACTATGTACTCAGTAACCTTCCCATCAACAGCCAGTGCTAGAGCTTTCATGTATACTTGAAAACGAGCATACGGGTGGTCCAGAAGGTTATAGAGACTGAAGAGGCTATACAAAGACAAATATCCGAAAATGAGAAGTATGTAATTTGTTAATAAAGCATTAACATATAAGGTGTAAAGAATCATACATCTTCAAACGAAGGGAAGCTTTGTCATTCGGTTGTTGAACAACCTTGGAAGATATAGCTTTCACCATTTCAAGGACATCCTCAGGGTTATTCGCATTCTTGACAAGGCTGCAAATTATGGTGTAGGTACACTCAAGATCTGAAAAAAAGAGGCAGACAACATCAAACAACTGATAAATGAATACTCGAGAAAGACAGAGGAACCTACAACAAGATGGGCATTGTGTTGTAGTAAAAAGGATAGGAACACAAACCTTTCTCAGATATCTTGGAAGATACCAATTCAGCTGAAGTTACCATTAACGTAGCTAACTCGAGCCACTTTCCTGCTACTATTGACTCCTCAGCCTCCCTACACAGCCTGGTAATCTCTGGCTCTGCAGCCTAATTAAAGAACACGAGTTCGAAAATTTCAAAGGATAGCTTAAGCAGTAGCTTGATTAGACTACTCTTAGATGGCTGAATTTGTCATATGCGCCAGAATCATGAAAAATTACAAACCATTCTAGTCCAAAAGCATCTAATTGCAGCAAAGCAAAGGTAAATCAAAGTGAGTCTATCACTCATCCATCGCTAATCAGATCTTCGATCGAAGTGACAGATAACAGGTCAAATTTCTCAAACTTCACATCGCTCAAAAGATAGAAATTCCAATTTTCCCACATAAATTCACAAACAAACAAGGTGTGGTGGTACCTCGGGACCAGCATCAGCCCAGGCGAGCTGGGAAGTGAATCGGACAACAGCGAGAAACGGATCTTCTTCGGAAGTGGGAACAATCGTCGTCATAGCTAAGCTTTGCTCTCTTCTCGGCGACGCTGAAGAACAAAAACCCGAAATTACAACAGATAGAGAGAAAGGAGAGAGAAACCCTAATCCACATTATATCTTTTTCGGTTAAGTTAAACCGAAACCGGATCGGGTTCACAAACATGAACGGTTTAATCATCGGACGGCTAATTAAACCATAGGGAAATCCAACGGTCAAGATTAAGCTTTAGTTTACAACTCTTATAAAAATCATTCTCTTCCTCAGTTAAAACATTCGGGATTAGGGTTTCAGAGCCGTCGTGTTCCGCCGGATAGTCACCGTTGCCACCTGAAGTTCGCCGATCAAGGGTCAAGATGGTACTTTTCAACGTTCTCTCTCTCCGTCTTTCTTTATCCTTATCGTTTAACTTGGACTGATCTCGATTTCACGTTCTCTGATATAGCCGTCGCACAAGACGTTTGTGATTAAGAAGAAGCTAGGGAAGAAGATGAGACAGAACAGGCCAATCCCTAATTGGATCCGTCTCCGTACCGATAACAGGATCAGGTTTTTTCGTCTTTTTAGATTTTCTAGGTCTTTGTTTTCCCTTGAACAAAGTTACACGCTTTTAAACTGAGTTCCATTGTTTCTTCGCATAGGTACAACGCTAAGCGTAGGCATTGGCGCCGTACCAAGCTAGGGTTCTAGATCATCCGAGTTTGCTGCCATGACACCTGAAAGTTTAGCTTAATTTTTCTTGTTGATGGTTTTGTGGTTTTTGCCATGTTAAAATGTTAATGACTTGCATAATGCATGGATATGAGTTATGAAAGTTAAACCCTTTCTCTTACAATTTGTTATTGATTGGACTTAGTTTATGATGAAACATATTCGATTAGTAGATTGAGAAAAGCTTCTAGCTTCGAACATTGCTCTGAGTCTAAACAACTTCGAGCATTGTTTGTTGGCTGATTTGTTTATTACTTGAAATTCTGAGAAAAACATTTAACTGGAATTTCTTCAAGCACACAAAGAAACATACAAACATTATCCTCCATTACAATGAATCACACCAGGTTTAAGGAGAGAACAAGAAACACTATTGATGATTTACAAATCGGAGTGGCAAGCGAAAAGCAAAACACTTCATTTCTTTCCAGATTCAGCAGCACTTGGTCCTCCAAAGAGATAACCAAGAGAAGATCCTCCACCAGGAGCAGCATGAACCTTAGTAGATGGCCTCTCCTGTTCTCAATATCCACCAATCAACACATTTTGGGTTTTATCAGTTTTCAAAACAAAATTCAACTCTTTAATCTGAAAATGTAAAAATCTCCCCTTACCGTGAGAAAGTTTCCACAGTTTTGGCCTTCTGATCTGAAGTAATTATTAGGGCTGCCTCTAACACCTGCAGGTATCTTCTTATTATCAGTGACGGTGGTCGTGGTGGTCGTAATCGGTCTCCCTCCGGTTCCGTCGGTGGTAGTTGTGGTGGTTGTTGTCGTTGTAGTCCCCATTGTTGCGGTGGCGGCGGAAGGAGACTCCCCGGGACCAAAGAGATAACCGAGAGAGCTTTGATTAACACCATTATTCACTCCTCTTGCTTTACCCATCTTTTGTATAATTTCCGGCGAGCGAGATCTGAAAAATTGAAAATGTATTCAAGTTTGTTTCAGTCAGATCGGATATTTAGATGAGCAGAAGATCCAAATAGGATTATTGTTGAGTCATTAAAGACACGTAATAAGACAGATCGAAAGGATTGATTTTTACCTCTGTCTAGTGTATCTTCTTCTCTCTTCTACGTTTGGCAGCAAATCAAGGAAGAGAAACAGATGACAAGGATATGCACTGAGAGAGAGAGAGGAGAGAAAAATAATTAATTATAAATTAGATTTTATGGGCCTTCTTTGGGCTTTTACTTAATGACGCCTCTCAGTTATTTTTTGTTACTATTGTTTGCGTTTTTATTTATGATCAAAAGACTTTTTTTATCCCTCCGTGGTTAATATTTATAGTTTTACCCTCTTGCTGTTTTTTATTTACGTTTCTACTCTTGTTTTATTTCCTAATTATGGTTTAGACCTCTGCTTGGTCCATATTTATGGTATACCGCCTGGCTGATTTATATTTACGTTTCTACCTTTGGGTTGTATCGTAATTATGGTTATGTCCTCTGGTTGTTCCATATTTGCATAGTTGCCCTCGGTTTGTTTCATAATTAGGATTTTACCATCTGATTCCTCCATATTTATTGTTTTACTCTCCAACTGTTTCATATTTTCGTATTTGTCCTTGATTATTTCGTAATAATGGTTTTGCCTTTTAATTGTTCCATATTTGCATAGTTGTCCTCGGTTTGTTTCATAATTACCATCTGGTTCTTCCATATTTATTGTTTTACTTTCCAACTGTTTCATATTTTTGTCTTTGTCCACGGTTTGTTCCATAATTATAGTTTTACCCTCTATATGTTTCTATTTTTGCGTCTTGTCCTCGATTTATTTCCTAATTGTACAACCCTTTGAATGTTCTATTTTTGCGTCTTTGCCCTTGGGTTGTTCCATAATTATGGTTTTGGCTCCATATTTAGGATTTCGACCTTCGTTTGTTCCTTTATTACGTTCTGCCATCGATGACGGACAATTTCGGTTAGGAATGCAGTGGATTCAAATATCTTCTTCGTGGGTCGTCTTCGTCTGCCACGTGGCGTACTCTGATGGCGACATACTTTGATGTGGGTGAAGTGACGTAGGGAGCCTGAGAGAGAGAGATCGAGAGATAGTGGGAAAAACACTCGGACAAGCGATGAGGAGAATCGGAGAGATTTCAAATCGTTCCCAAAGATATATAAAATCGTTCATACACTGTTGGAATATTTTAAACTAAAAAGGGTATCGATAATTAAGAAATTTTGTTTTCATTTTTGATTCGAAGAAACATAGGGATCACATATCCAACATATCTAAATTAACGATCTCGTTTAAGGAAAAAGAAAAAAAAATCGACATACATGATTGAAGAAGGTGATTCCTAAAAGAGGAAAAGTAGACGAGAATAATGAGACGCATTTTCTTTTGGGAAATTCTGACAGAAAAAAAGAATAAGCTAACCCATAGTGTGAAGTGTGAACCCATGACTTGGAGGATCATCATCAATCATCAGAATATGTAATGTACGATCATCATCCTACGGACGAGATTTCCTCGTTGACTCCTTTAAAGATGGCAATGACGACATGCGAAAATAAAATCTCCCTTTGAATCTCTCTTTTACTTTTTTTTTTAATTTGCACCCATTCTCCTTTTCTAAAGTACAAAAAAGTATAATATGATTCCTATATCTTTTAGCCATACCCTTTTTTTTCTTCTCAAGTATGCTCAGTGTGTATTGAACGAAACAAAAGTCTTTTTTATTTGTAACAATGAACCATGTATCATGGATCGCACTGAGTAAACATACCCGAGAAGCGGACCAAACATTATAAATAATACAAATTAGTGTATTCAACTCTATCATTCGAATTTTAACTACGTAAGTTGTTGAAATATATATATATATATATATTTATTTAATGAGCACTAACCATAATTATTGCGATGGTTTAAATCATCAAAGTGCGATATATAAGAATATTAAAGTACATTCCAGACTTGTACTATGGAACATCTAATAATTAATATTGAAAATGTGCTAATTTTTAATATGACTACGAAGAGCGAATAAAATTGTTAGAAAAACAAAAAGTTGCATCGTTTTTATTGGCAGAGGAAGCATATGATACTTACATGGTTTCCATACTCGTCTTTTACTCTAGTGCCCATTTTGCAAAGTGATTGTCCATTTTTTCATATCATTATTCTGATTCCATTTCTTTTCCCCATGTGTTAAACAAAATATATTTTCGGTAGAGAAAATATTATCTTAAAAGATACTTGGGGAAATGGAGAATCTAATCAGCTCCAAGGTGCATGAACTTGTGAACTTTAATTACCTTATGGGTTTAGTTGTTTGGATAAAGAAAACAAACAAAGTAAAGGCCCATATGATTGGCACAACTCGAGGAACAATTTAAGCTAGTATATTCAATAGATGAATTAACTTTATCATTTGGGATGATTGGTCTAAAATATATCTAATTGATTTCTGCGTTATTTGTATTGACTAGATCGTCTCTGACGAAGTTTGATAAGATTAAACATCCGTAAATAGTATCGAATCGGTACTCTTTGTTTTTTTTTCTTGCCCTTCAAATAACATCGATTCGAAAAAAGTGGATAGATTGGTATAATAATAAAGATATAACGTTAGTTGGTTAAGATCACTAATAACTTGTACATATCAATGAAGCAATCATCTTAAAATAAGATTTAATTAGGAAGTAGTGGACGCCATAGGGAGTATCAAAGTGATTAGATATTCATCTTACTGTTAATCTTACTTAAAAATTATGGTAGCTATATATTTTGTGATGTTAATTAAGGCCGACGTCAAATTTAAGCCCGATTGTTATTGGAACCTTTTTTTATATATTTTTGGTCTTCCCTATACTTTAGATCCGTCGCATGTGACATTAAATTAAAATAGTAATAATTATAATCATTTAATCATGATGAAGAAAGGAATCTTGACTTGGTCCTCGTTTAACTATCGTTATTTTATTTTTTTTGGGGCAAACCTCGTTTAACTATCTAAATGTTTAGTAGTAAACGTAATCCCTTTATTTCGTGGTCACCACCATGACCATACATTTTTAAGATGACCAGCAGTATATATCAGTATATATCCCTCTATTTCATTGGTTTTATGACGAATAGTGATAATATATTAATTGAAGCTTACATTATTAATTAATTCAAAAGAAACACAGACAGTAATAGTATTTCATAAATTGATGAATATAAGCCAAATGAATACAAATGTAGGCATAAATATTGGTCTCTAACTTTTCTTTCCTTTTTCGATTATAAAATTAACACTTAACTTTTATCAAAACTAATACTATAAAAATAAAATTATAGATCTATCAAACTTTTATATTTATGAATTAACTATTCTTATATTTATCATTTTTTTAGTTACGAAAACTAAAACCCTACTATTAACGGATGAATCCAAAAGTATTTATTTAAATATAGTTTATAACTAACAATCGGTAGAGAATATTTGATAATAAGTATAATTTTATCTTCCATATATTTAGATCTAGTTAATTACATATGTGTGCGTGTAATAACATAATTATTTTAAATGTTGTCATATATATATAAAAAGATGTGTATGTAGTCAAAATCAAAAGAGAGAAACCCCACAGAAATGAATGGTGAAATTAAACAAATGTTGGATGGGTGGGTGATAAGTGGGATCATGTGCCAATAATTGAACTAAATGAATTGAACATTGAAACTTAACGTAAAAGAAGACACACTGATCTTTTTTTTTGATTTTAAGTAATGTACATTTTGCTTAGTTGGTTCCCTATCAACCCCAACACTCAAGTCTCTTACCCAATTGCTTCATGTGATTTTGTTCCCTTTTCTATTATTTTTTTTTTTTTGGGTATTACGTACCTTTGTCTTTCTTTTTCACCTGTCTATTATTTTCCATTTATTATCTTAATTGTGTCCTTTACTTTTCTGTGATTACGAAATTATAGCTTAATTTCATCTTATAACTTCATAAGACAATATACACACACCCACACACACATATATATATATATATATATATATATATATATATATGCATGTTTATGCGACTGATCAAAACAGTTTAGTCTAAAAATTATATGCTATACACACACACATATGCATGTATATATGACTGATCAAAACAGTTTATTAGTTAAATTAGCTAACTTCTTCTGCCAATTCAACTCACAAATTTACATTTTTACAGCATTTTCTATTCTGCATTCACCCTTAATTGTTTTGATGCAATCATGAAACCATTTATACACACTAACATCCATAATCCATCAGATTTGTTGACTTTAATAATCATATAACGTCTTACCAATACATTGTCTGATAGATTTAGATATGTATCGATCAACTTGGAAAAAAGTTTGTTATTTTCCCATAAATGGTGGCTCATCTTCAACCTTGTACCCGTATTCTGTCGTTCCTAAAACACCGAAAAGTTAATCTTGGTAATACTAACAAATTTTTATTAACAATCAACCAAACAAGCATGAAATTTACGATATCGTTCGCATTAAACTTAAACAATGTTACGTTTACCGGTTTACGCTACATTCTGTTGTTAATCACAAATTCTTATCAGTGCATAAATTTAAACATCTTACAAAGGTTCATATCATCTACGGAAATCGCATCAATTGAAATTTGCAACCAAAGAAAAATAAAAAATCAAACTGCATTAACATATCTTATTATAAAAAGGTAACGCGCCTTACATTGATTATGGTACAATATTTGAAACGAAACCTAATACCCATGTGTAATAGTATATTCCTTGGTACTTCCAAGGTCAAATCAATTAATTTTGTTTTTATGTTAGCAAAAAACAACATTTTAAAAAGGAAAATAAATTAAATAGATAAGAAATTGTTGGGCATAATTTTGTCACGGACCAAACCCGTTGATTGTTTAAAAGGCCTCAACGTTATCAAAGAAAAAAGGATAGACTCCTAAAGAGAAAAAGATCCCAAGATTTAAGGAACCGACTAAATCTGGACCGCTCCAGAAGATTTGCCGAATATTCTAGGAAACGACCAAATCTGGACCGTTCCAGAATATTCGAATCGATAAACTCTAAGGAGATATATTCGAGATTCCTATTCCAAAAGGGATGAAGAATAACGTAATGGATCCCTTATATAAGAAGAGGAGAGGTGAATGAAGAAGGAGATCCAAGAATCAAGAGCAATAACAGAGAGAAGACGCTTCCTGCAAACTATACTTTGAGAAATCTTAGAAGTAGTTAGCAGAAACCCCGCACCTTGCGGATACTTGTTGTTCCAACTCTGTTATTACTAACGTTTATTTAATAATAAACAAAGCTCCAATTCTCTTTGTTTTTCGTAAACTCTTCGAACGAACTGAATATTTTTTCCCAAACAGAAGTCACAAACCCCACCTTCTTCAGAGCACATTGTGGAACAAAGCACGTGATATGCCTACAAGCTTTTTGTGATTAGTACATCTAAGGACATAAACCCTCAAATCAAAGAAGACAAAAACTAAAAGACGACGAGTTTATTATATAATAATTCTCTACCTTATTTTATATGCTAGATTCTTTAAATTTTTATATAATAATTAACATACAAGAAAAAGTTATTACATCATCTTTAAGCAATTACCCGAAAGCAATGAACTTTTGATCTTATAGTTCTGAGGTTCTTAGAGTCAATTTTTCATAATATGGCATGTCCACAAAACTTAAATCACCATTCACTAGATAATACCAACGATTAGAAATGAAATATCATATTTTAACTCTCTCTTTTTTACAGCAATATCATATTTTTAACTCTCTTTTCTGTTGTTATTTTATAGACCTCTAACAACATGAACGAGGTGTATGAGTAAAGTATAGTTAGGGTGATTTTTTTTTTTTTAACAATTTTTGAAAAATGATTACCTATTTTAGTTGCACAATAATTTATTCGTTTTATTTTTTTTCTGAGATTGGATATTGTACGTTTACAATAAAAACTTATGTAATATTAAAAAGTAAAATTGTAGTCTAATAGTTTTTTTATTTATTTTTATAGTTAGAATCATCTTAAGCAGAAACAAGACTAATCTCCCGATATCTTTAGAAATCCTGATTTATTTCTTATTTAAAATGTTTATGGTTGGCCAAATGTGATCGTTCATATATGCAGAAACTTAAATCCATAATTTGCTTATACAGTTTAACTTGCATATACATTATCATGTATCAGTCTCGGTAATTATTGAAGTCTCTGCATCAACTAAAAGTATTCTATATAAATTATTAATTTTCTAATAATATTTAATAAAAAAATAACTAAATCATATCGTTGGTCGTCGACAAAAATAAAATAAAATAATATCTCTGTTTGAACAATTCCTTGTAAGACCCACCAATCTCAGACCATGCAAGCTTTCTTCCAGTTCACCAATCCACTTTCTCTCCTAATAATTTATTTTGATTTTGTTCTGCCATTAAAATACAAATTTATTTTTTCTCTTATCCTTTTAGATAATTATGTTTTTTTTCAAAAAATGCTGTGTGTTTCTGACAAACTCCACATGCACATATATAGGGCACCAAGACTTATGAAGACCCACCCACATTATTTTGTCCACATGGATGTGTAAGGAAAACTTAGCTAATTATCACTCATAACTAAAACTTCATTTTTTGTTTATTAATTTTCTTTCTTTTTTTCTTCGTATTATCATTATTATAAAAGATAAAAATAAAAACTTAATATTTAGAGAAAAATATTAAAATTAAAATATATCAGACTTTTTAATGTTATGGCCAATACTTTTTGATAGAATATATTTATCCATTATAAAACTGAATATGATTTTCAGGTGCAAAATTTGATAGAAAGAAAAAAAGATTTAAATGACTGTTGCGATGGCTTCGCAAAAATATTATATAATTTTATAAATATTTGACTATTATTATCACTAACATTTATTTTATTTGCGTCACTTACACTATCACATTGAAAAAAAAAAATATAAACAGGAACCTAACATTTCTTATAATAGATCCAAAATATAACCAATTTTTTTTCCAAATTTCAAGAAGCATTTAATTTTTGTATAATAAGTTGGCTGGTGCTCTCATGTGCACAAGTTTCATCTTAAGAGGTGAACCAGATTCCTCATTATTTGCCAAGCAGAATTCTTCAGAGCTCTGACATAATTAAAGAATGTAAGATTAGTATATATATATATACTAAATAAATAAACTCTCTTACATGTATAATCTAACATGTTAACACATGTACATTCATTACATTATAAATGCTTCAAAGCCTCCTTTGACAGTTGTATCTTTGCCTTTAAAGATAGAAACCTCTTTCTCAAATAACAAAAACAAAAACTTTTTTTTCTTCCTTCTCTTCTTTCTTCTTCAAGGTAGCCTCCAAGCAAAACATAGAGGAACCTAATCTGTTGTCTGGTCATAACTTCACAAGAAGCTATAACTTGTCCTTAATGTTGGCTTCTTCTTGTCCATTTCTTCTTTTCTTCTTTCTCTGAAACACATAAAAAATCGTTAAACCCAGAACAGAGTAAGGAGAAGAAGAAGAAGAAACTGGTAATTGCAAAAACAGAGCATATGAAGAAAATCTTGAGTCTGTGAAAGTCTTTTAGTTATCCTTTTTGAGTTAAGAGTTAATAAGAAGAAAATATGTCTGCAAAGCTTCTGTATAACTTGTCAGATGAGAACCCAAATCTGAATAAACAATTTGGATGCATGAATGGGATCTTTCAAGTATTTTACCGGCAACATTATCCGGCGAGACCAGACGCCGCCTCCGGCGATGTAGAAAAGTCCGCTTCTCTAGGTAATTTAAGTTCTATCTCTCGCACTCTCTTTCTCTTACTAAATCTTAGTTCAGTGTTTAGGACCACAAAGAAACAGAGAAGTTTCACACTTTTACTAGAACGAAAACTACTGCTTAATAGGCTTTATAGTTAAGAACAATGGGATCTTTTTTGCAGGAGAAAGAAAAGATCTTGTCGGTGAAATTAACATGGAAAGTGACAAAGAAACGGTAAGAATCTAAACCCAGGTTTTTACTCATCTCTAAGAAACGCGAATTCGGGAAAAAGAAACAGAGAGTTTTATGGGATTTGCAGGAGAGAAGTATCAAGAAGAAGAAGTCTGCAATAAAGGAAAAGCATAGAGTCTCTTCTGAATCCTCTTCAAGGCCTTCGTTTTCGTCATCTCCACGCTCCTCGAGCTTTTCTTCTGCAGAAGTCAGCACCACAGCTTCTCAATTTGACCCGCCTGGTGAGAATCTGATCAGAGAACAGCCCATTGGTGGCCTGATAATGCCGTATGATCTAAAGGAGCTTGTGAAAGGCTCTATTAATAGAGAGATGAGAACCACCAGAGGTGAAGAAGCCGCAGCCTTCACTCAGAAGCAGCAGCAGCAGCAGAACTCAGCTAGAACTAGCACGCTGCTTCTCAAAGAATCGTCACTGCGTTCGCCATCTCGGAGTTCTAGTGAGTGGAATGAGGGAAGAGGAATGGCTGTGAAGTATAAGGAAAGTCATCGGCTTTCTTACGATGAGAGGGAGATGAGAAACAACGGATACAAAACGGGGTCCAAGTTGAAGGAGACACCTAGGTTGTCGTTGGATAGTAGATCCAATTCCTTTAGGAGTCCGAGAGCTGATGCCGGGAAATCAAGTTGTCCAACAGAGGAACCCGTAACAATGAGTCACAGAAGATCCAACTCGAGTGTTGTAGCAAAACTGATGGGTCTTGAAGTCATTGCGGACAATTTTGATACCGAGCAGAGAAAAGAGAACCGGTTTTGCGACTCCCCAAGGCCAATGTCCCGAGTGGAACCAACAGCTCTACAGAGATCTAGAAGCGTTGATTCGATCAAGAAGATACCTGCCTCAGCTGCTTCTAAGTTTCCAATGGAACATGCTCCATGGAAGCAAATGAAAGCAGGCGACGACGCTGCATCGACGGTTTATGGCGAAATTCAGAAGCGGCTTACGCAGTTGGAGTTCAAAAAGTCGGGAAAAGATCTCAGAGCTCTGAAGCAAATACTTGAGGCTATGGAGAAGACGCAGCAGTTGATTGCCGGAAGCAGAGATGACAGAACTCTTAGTACAACCACTCTTATACAGAGAACTCACCAGCCAGTTCCAGCTGCAACAAGTCAAGCCATCAACTTCAAATCTTCATCCATCGTTGTCATGAAACCGGCGGCTCCAGTTTCCACCTTACCAAATGTCAATGTTGGCAGCGCCAGACAAAGTCGGAAAGTCACCTCAGGGAAGCAGAACGCAATGGATTTAACCCCAAGGCCAGGCCTTTACAAGGGCCAACTCGAGTCGACCAAGAGCAATAGCCCGAAAACATTAAGAGCAAGGGCCAACTCGGATTCTTTTCCAATGACCAAGTCAGGTAGGAGCCAACAGCAAAGCGTTAGCCCAAGAACGCAGCCCAAAAAGCTCGGGTTTGAGAGGCAGTCCCGACCCACAACTCCAAAATCAGAGCCAGGCAAGATCCAAAAGCAGCAAACGGAGTCAGCCTCACCGAGAAGAAAACAGGGGATGAAACCTCGCACTACTCTTGAGCAACCTGATGGCCGATTAAGCGATGCAAGCAGTGACTTGACAAGTCTAAGATCCGACAGCAACATAAGCTTGGGATCGAATGTTGACATCGAGGTTACAAGCAGACATCGTTTGGAGAGAAACTGTGACTTGCCAGAGTTGCACACCCCAAAACAAAGGGTATGAAATTGATCTATTTCTCTCACGAATCTTTACTTCTCAATTTAGTTCCATTAGTATCATTTAACTGAATCTCTTCTGTTTACCAATGCAGAGTCCAGACTTTGGAATCAAACAAGACAGACCATCTCTTAAACCTCTGAAAGTTACCGTTGAACAACCGAGCCCCGTTTCAGTTCTTGATGCAGCCTTCGACGACGAGGATTCTCCGTCCCCTGTGAGGAAGATGTCCCTTAGTTTTAAAGGTGAGGCACTTACAAAAGAATAATCTTCAGACTGATTAGTGACTAATTCATATATCGTAGCAATTACAAGTTCATCGATGTCAATTAACTACATGGATTCCCAAAGTTCTCACTTTTTCTTTGTTCTCTTACCAGAGGACGATGCTCTACGTTCTGAAGAATCAATGTGGATAAACAAGCCGACGGGCATCTGCAGATCCATACTATTGCCTGAGAATAACCGGAGTCCGATGCAGCCAGACTCTGATCTCCTCGAATGCTTCTCTGAAGAAGGTGCAGACTTCAAAAGCAGCGACCACAAGTACATCTCGGAGATATTGTTGGCATCAGGCCTTCTACGAGATCTTGAATACAGCATGATAAGCATTCAGCTGAACCAAGCGCGTCTCCCCATCAATCCTGGACTGTTCTTCATCCTGGAACAGAACAAGGCCAGCAATATGACTCTGCTGGGCAACAAACACAGAGGCAGAGGATTCAGACAACAGCAGACAAATCCGACAGAGAAAATCAGGAGGAAACTCGTGTTTGACACTGTTAACGAGATTCTATCTCAGAGGTTCACTGCAGAAGGCTGTACCAAACCACGGTTAACCGCAAACCCACTTACAACAAAGGAGAAAATATCAAAAGGGGAGCAACTTCTGCAGACTCTGTGTTCGGAAATTGATAGGTTACAAAAGAACAACTCAAAATGTACCTTGGAGGACGAGGAGGAAGACATCATATGGGAAGACCTGCAAAGTCAAGGCATGAACTTGAAGGAGTTTGAAGGAGAGACTCCAGGGATAGTGTTAGATATTGAGAGAATGATTTTCAGAGACTTGGTTAATGAAGTTTGCTTCTGTTAATTTTTATGGGTATCACTTAGAATTGTAAATGAAGGAATCTTACAGAGGAAGAGAATCTTTGGTTTCTGGGTTTTCCGCCCTTTTGCCTCTTCTCTTCCTACTTGTTTGTGTAACCAGCATATATAAATATATACAGGTCTAATTAATAAATAACAAGTGCTAAGAGCATATGAACCGGTCAATCAAAATAATATTGGACCAGCAAATGAAGTTAAAGGCCAAGCAATCTTCTCTTCCTCCATCATTTTGAATTAGTAAAAATTTCTTACCCTAAAAAGTAACGTATTCAATTTCAAATGATCACTAACTCAGGATGCAAAGCTATTCTGCCTATAAATTCTGACATTATTTTACAACTGAGTCGACAACTCTCAAGTCAACTCTTTCGCGTTTTTCTTCGATTTCTGACTTCTTCTCCCTCTTGTCTTCACGTTCTTGAAACCACCCCTGTTCCTGGACGTTCCGGTTTATTGCCAAACAAGAAGGTCTCTTTAGAGTCCCGAACTTGAAACGTACCAAAGTTTGTTGTGGTCTTGCACCATCTTTCTACTCTCCATCCTCGGATTCAGCTAACCTATTCTTCTTGCTGATCCCATCCAATGGAGCAGATGCCTCAAGAATTGGGATGTGATGGTTGTTGCTCATATGCTTATCAGGAACGTGGTTGATGCTAACAACTTCATTTGAAAGCTCCAAAGGGCGGAACACTGGTGACACTTCCTTCTCCACGAGTCGAAGAGGTGCGGTAAGAAACGGATTACCTTCCACTTCTTCTTCTCCTTCTGTTGATTTTCCAACATCCTTTGGAGATTTAAGTACTTCTAACGTACCACCATTGAAAGAATGTTGTATACTCGATAACGATGACCCATTTTCTTTACTCAGAACTTCTCCTTCGATTGTGCCTACATTAGTTTCCTCGGTTTCGGGAAATGCAGGAAGCCAAACAGGGATGTGTTCATCTGGAGGTTCTGCTCCAACCTCAGAGAAACTAGGAGCAGGTCTTTTCTCTTTGTTAATTGGGAAACGGGGAAGAGAATAAACAAACGGCACCTCCTCCGCTTCTCCACTATAACGGATAATATCCTTGACTACAGCGGAATCAGCAAGACAACGACCAGTATCTGAAACACCTGCGAAACCCAAGCCAGATCCCAAATCCTCTAATGCTTGAACAATGTCCAGAGAGTTACCCTCTACTCTACCGGCTATGTTAGCATACAAATGAGCAGTCTTCCCAATGCTCTGGACATACTGAACCGCAACATCGGTTAGTGTTTCAAGAGCAGATTCTTGAAAAGAGCTAAACCTAACGCCCTCGCGTGTCTGTGATTCCTGATACGCATTAACCTCTACACTCTCGCATATCTGAGCCACTGCCATTCTCGCTATGGCATACGCGAAATCATTGCCTCGAAAAAGCTTTCTCTTGCCACGTAATTCTCTTGGCTGACTTCCACCTTCCCCACCTCCATTGCTCATATTCAAACTCCCTTACAACTTCACCCAACATAACATGTCGAACCATTTCTTGAATGAAAAACCAACACAACACGCATCCCTCTGAGAACACAAAAAAATCAATTCATTTTCCACGAAATTCTTCTCTTCTGCACCTATGAACGAAATAAGAGAAAATAAAACATCAGACACAATTCTGAACTAACCCAGAAACCAATTAAAGGTTAGAAACGAAGAATTGAACGCATCCTCCCACCAAAAAAACTGAAATTTGAATAGAAGGATAGATCAATTCTGCTCCAGTCACTAAAGAATACTCGTTTCCAGCGAAACCCTAGAAACTTATCGGGTCCAATTCACCGTAGTAGAAAGTAACAAACCAAACTCGAGAGAGTAAACGAATCCGATTAAGGGATGTAAAAATGCTTACAGGAGAAGAAGCTTTCTCCATTGTAAAACCCCCACGGAACCAATTCGCCGAGGAAGACGAACAGACGAACAGACGAACTTTGGCAGCTACCGGCGGCGAACCCAGTGAGGAAAAACCCTAGCGAAGAAATGAAATTGAGAAACTTTACAGAAGTAGCAAGGAAGGAATTCAAACGCGCAGGAATTTAGGGAATCGAATGCGATTTTAAACCTAGCTCGAAGTTAAACACTCTCGATCTTGAGAGAAGGCGAAGAAAAAGAGAGAGAGAAAGAGTGGGAGATTGCAAGTTTGAGATTTTCGTTAACTTATAGAGCAATGTGGTCTTAAAGAAACAAGATAACCGGAAAAAAAAAAAGATAATCCCTTTATTTTTCGTAAAGAAATTAGAGTCAATTAGTCTTTGTTAATGCGAATTTTAAATCGGAGTATTATAAAGGTTACAGCGATGATGTAATAATTAGGAAGGGCACAATTATTGCGGGAAACAATAATATAATCCTGTAACGAAGTATAAATTAGGATCGGGGAAAAAAATCTTAAAAGGCACATGCATTATTTTCTTTTTCAACAAAAAAAGGCACATATACACATATTTATAGTTTGGGACCCTTACAGTTTTTCTATTATTTGAATAATGAAATACTGAAAAATGTAGTTTAAATTCGAGAGGCAATGTCAAAAAAAAAGAAAAAAATTTCGAGAGGCGTTTCATGGGCTTTCTAGCTATCAAACAAAGTTTCAATAGATTGGGCTTTGGAGATTGGCCCAATTATCAACGACGTCGTAAAAAGGGAAGATGCGGCCCAACTTCGATATAAATACTCCAAACAAAAAAAAATCCCCGTAAAATTTGTTTTCATTCTTGCTAGTGGTTTTAGTATGTTATAGAAATCAGTATCACTATGTTAATCACATTCACTGCTTTTTATTTTTGTTAAAAATACAATCACTACCTTTTTTTTTGAAAAAAAACAATCACTACTTTTGTAGCGCATAATATATCAAGTAATATCATTTACTTGCTTTTAGAGTTTTATCTAATATTCGATTCAGTTTGATCAAGTGTTTTGATTCAATGTTTTTATATTTTCATCAGATTATCTTAATAATAAATCTTAAATTAAACATTAAAACATATATTTCCCAATTTACAGTAAAAATAAAACCAAAGTTTTCATTCTAGTGGTTTCAAATCTTTATTTGTTTTTAGATTTGGTACGGTTACTGGTTCGGTTAACGGTTCGGTTAACCGAAATAGACACTTATACTATAGCATATCGTTTATATCAATATATAATATATATGGCAAACTTTCAAATATAATATATATTACACATGTATGATAGCTAGAGATAAGCTTTTTGCAGAAAGTATGATGATAGATGACAGAGTCACAGAGCATTGGATCGGTAGCCTTTTTTTACTCTAATCAATCAAAGATCGTACACACCATTATTTGCAAGCTTTTGTCTCTATTAACCCTAGCTAACTAATTCCTCTTCCTCCTTCATCTATTTATATATCTCCCATTTACCTCCTCTATATACATATATATACATTTTCATATGCTGTATAATTTATGTATTTAGTATCTAAATTTTTAGCCTAACATTTGCATTGGTGAACATGCATGTGATACCAGATTCATGAGTTGATATTATATAATAATGTTATGTGTATATTTGTTTGGGTGATTGGATTTATGGATTAAAATCTTGACTAACCATCATAAATCATCATCAAATTAATCTAGCTACAATCACCACTTGAGTTCTATAGTAGCAAATGTACTGCTCATCAAATATAACCATAAACTCATATATACCTCAATCAACACAACATAACTATCGTTTTAACAAAAAAAATAAAAAAACATAACATAACTATCAGATAAACAATAATTTCACATCCATGAATCTGAATTTGTTTAGCTTGTCATTTTCAAATTTTGTACATAAGTTTCAGCTACTTATACAAATTAAAGAGCGCTAAATAAGATTTACATGTCATCTATGTGTTTGTATGTACTCAGATCCTACGAGGAATTGCTACATATATATAGCTGAGAAAATTGTAAACACATGCTAAAACACAAGTCATTAATTAATAAATCAATTATAACATTATAATTACCTGTATAGAAATATATCAGGAACAAAATAGTACAATATTAACCACCTTATTATTTCGTGTCCCCTACCTTCACTTGGGAACACATCGAGCATTAATAATCTAGTTTCACATCGGGTGATCTCTTCCTCTACTTGTCCGGTTTAATTGGACCGACGACATCCGGTTATTAATGTGACTAGCACCATTGTTGCTACTACTACCATGCAACAATGAATATAAAGTCGAAATGTTTTGGGATGACGAAGAAGAAGAATTACCCATTAGTGGCATTTGAAAATGGCTTACCATTTGCCTCGGATCTGTTGTCTCCATAGTCCCGGAACCAACTGATGACGATGATGGAAACAAAGATTGTATAGTTGTCGTTGTTGTTGATGTCGTCATTGGGCATACCAAGATTTGTGATGGAAATGGGACAAGACTGTGTAGTTGATGGTGAAAATCTGCCGGAAAACTTGAATGTTGTTGATGATGTTCCATGTTGTGATAGGCTCCATAAGACACAGTGTGATGATTGTTTGCGAAAACGACATCGTTTTCTCCCCTCTCTTTGTTGTTTTCTTCACGGCTAGTAGTATTAGTAGACTCTTCTACACATCCATTGATTTTAAACCCGAGTTGGGTCGGATCTTGACCCGGCCGCTGACCAAGATTCAAGAACGGCTGATGGTGGTTGAAGAGGCTGAAAGTTTCCGGCGAGACGGGTAACGGAGGAAGCTCATCGATCTCCTCTTTAGCTGCATCAAGCAGCCAGTCAACGGCTTTGCTAGGCTGGTCAACGCCGAGCCTTTCTTGAAGATCATAGAGCTGAATTGCCGTGGGGACTGATAATCTCACGCGTCTGTCACGTAGACCACGCAACGTACACACTTTGCTGTGACGGTCTTTGCCTCCAAAGGCGCGTGAAACCCTAACAATCCTCGGATCCTTCGATTTCATCCACGACGAAGAAGAAGAAGAAGAAGAAATCGAGGATGGTGGCTTCGTAATTACGGTTTTGCCACTGGTGCCTACGACGACGGCTTCTTCTGCATCTTCTTCTACTTCTCCTTCGCGTCTTGTCCGAGTCCCGCCTGAAACGTCGTCGTTTGCATCTTTCCAAGGGACGATATTCATAATGCTAATGTCGAGATCTTTATATTTACTATATAAAAAAAATCGAACCAAATGTAAATCCATTAGAAGAAAAATTTAAGGGAAAAAGGCTTTTCAAATATTTTAGTTATAAATTTCTAAATGTCATATTATCCTCTAGGGTTTCTGAATCCTCTTTAAACGAGTGATTGATAATATAGTGAACTCCACAAAATAGGAATTATATATATAAAAAAGAAGAAAATTAGGGCTTATTTTAGTTTTTTTTCTTCAATCGACTTAATTCTTTTAGGACAAGGAAAAAAAGAGATGTTTTCTTACCTGAGCTCCAAATTCAGTTTGTACGGTCTTAAGCTTAAACAGCAAATCTAGGGCTTTGCTGTTCTATAAAGTGAGTAACAAGATGATGACGAAGAAGATGGACTGAAGAAGGATGAGAAATAGAGAGAAGAAAGTATGTGATTCGATTTTTTTTTTTTTAAAGTATGAATAAAATGACAATTAAAAAGAAAAAGAAAATAAGAAAGAGGAAGATGCTTTTGGAAGTGAATATGAGAACCCTACCAATATCATAAGCCTCCAAAATGTAGAAGAATTGCGACTAAGTATTTATGTTAAAAAAAGCAATGGATGTGATAATGCCACCTGGCGGATTTCGCTATCCTCGAAGAGAAAATAAAAATAAATGCTTTGAATAATCAGTCAAGTTCATTTTCATCTTTAATATTATGGATCATATCACTTCTATAAACCATATACGGACGATTTCGAATATATTATTATCCACGTATGTCATATGAATGGCAATTATAGTACGGCTAAGAAGAAGATCCCAAAAAAAGTATACATTCATATCTAAATTTAAATGAAATATATAGATACCAAATTAAACATATATTGACGTGAAGTTATATATAATAGTAGCTTGTTAAAACATGTAACTAATGTTCTTAAGATTAAAATAACGAAAACTTTAGGGGTTATAAATATTAATCGCTGAGAGAGAGATAATGTAGTATTATTTGTTTAGATGTATCAACGTTATCTTAGTTGACCAAACGATGATAAATTAGTGAAGTAACATTTTTTTAACCCGTGTAAATTTGTTGATATAATTAGAAAGTCGGGACTTATATGACTTTTAAGTTTTTTCAAAATTGTGATCCACCATGTTTTGCAGCCGCCATTGCAGTCACTAGTAAAAGTGAACTTGGATCTATAATGATACCATAACCGGTTCAACTATCATCACTTTTTTTTTGGTTTTAATGTTAAGAAAACTATCATCACTTATTATCAAAGAAAATAAAAACTACCATCACTTAACTACAGAGTTTGTACATAACGTTTATACAAATCATCAGAATTAGTCTTTTAGAGTTTAACTTATATAGCGAATGCTTAAGAATTTAAATTCACCTTTTAAATTGGATATCTTATGAATACTCGAATTTAAAAGATGTGGTATGTTGTATAAATTTAGACCTTAATTATACATATACATGGGACCGGTCCATATATATGAGATATATAGTTATATATATGGTCCCTCTATATATATGTATATGTGCATGGGCATGCTGTTATCGACAATTACAAAAGGTTGTGGATTACCCAATGCACGCCTCGTGTACCTGTTGAGTCATGACTCGTTACCTTTTCTAACACAAGTACATTTATTAGACATCACTAAACCCTAATTTATTCTTGCTTTAGGCGAAAACCGTTTTCACATTTATAATATCAAAAGGTTGTGTTTAAGTTTGTGACTATTCTTTAGAAAAAAATCATCCTAATTTGCTACTTATATATTGGATCTAGTAATTATATATATATATAATGATTTTGTAAATTCAGATGCAAAAGGCAAACGGAAAAGAATAAAATGATGAACTTATTCGTTCACAAAGATTTTCTAATCCCAAATTTTTGTTTGAATTTTTTTTTACATATCTATATGAATCGATAACATCAAATTAACTTGTTTTACAATTGTATATTGTCTTTATATAAAGATAATTTAAAATCTTAATTAGAAAAATAGAAGTGGACGAAAGCAATATATCCCTATGAATCAAAACAAAGGAGTGAGAAGAAAAAAAGTGTGATGATGATCATTTTATCTTAAGGCATCACATGGGAACAAAGGAGAAATCGGACAAACTTAGAATCCACTAAGTCATGTCTACTTCACCGACTCCAAAAGTTTGTGGTCTCATGAACAAAGATTGGGTTTTTAATAGCTTTTCTATATACTTCATATCTTTAATAATAATGAATGATGTGAAGAATCGACGACAATAGTATCCTCAAAAATGGGTCTCGTCCAAACGATACATATTTGAAGAGTGAAGTCATATACCCATTACAAAAAAAGTCATCTAAATATTTGTTATAAAAGTATAGTAATTTAAAGTATGGACACTAATTATTTATCCCAAAAAACTAACTAACTTTTTGTTTAATATGTTGAGTGATCCAAATAATTTGTAGATATGATATTGATGATTGTCATATATGAATAATACGCTAAAGCTAGGAACACCAAAAAAAAGTATGAATTAAGTGAGGTTACGTGGGTATTGCAAAATAGAACAGCCAATCATTAATTTCGATCGTTGAAAGAAAATATTCAAATCTATACAGTACCGTCGGTACGCATGCCATTTCGAGACGTATACAATTTAGTTTCCTCCACTATGGAGTTTGAGATCTTTATCAAAATTATACAAACACGTTATATCTATACATATATAGATAGATAGACGCCACATTTCTAAGCTTCTATCATCATATATACGACTCATTAAATATTCCAGATCATTGACACTTTTTTGGAAACGTTGATGTATAGTCCGCATGTGAAAGACTAACTAAGAACGTGCAAGTATGAGTTAGTGTAGATTGTGTACCCAAATTTCCACACTAGAAAATTTGAAAATGTTTTTGGTGGGGTAGTTAGCCAAAAAAATCAAAAATTATATTAGAAAATGTAAATTATCGTGGTTTATATAGTTAGAAACGTCCGTTATTTATTTATAATATTAACATATGTACACAAAGTGACTATAAATCAAATTTGAGAAGAAAAAAAAACGAGGATAAACTAAAAATGTGTATTTATTATGTTGTTATATATACTCGCCAAAAAGTGGATGAAGAGTGAAGAGGTTGGGCATCTCGAGAGAGAAACTGAAGAAAACAGAAGAGAAAGAGAGTTATTTACTCAATGGTCCCCCCAATTTTCCATTCACTTTTTTCTCTCTCTCAATTTAATTCTCTTTTTGTACCCACAATAGTTACATCTTTAATTTCTTTATTATTTCTAATTATGTTTAGTTGTCAGGCCAGCAATTTTTTTTTGCTTTCGGTTCATATATATATATATTTTTTGGTTTTCGGTTAATATTAGATAAAACTAGAATAACTTACAAAAGCATAGTCAAATCTTAAATTTTACACATTAGAGTGAACTGTAAACATAAGTTTTATTTGGTTTACCAAAGGAAACTTAAAATGTCAAGACTACTTTATATTAATTTCAACATAATATATGTACAACAACATTTATCTTTAGCTGCTGTTTCTTTTTTCTTTGGGAAATCACCACTTTTGACAAATGAAAGGGGAAAACGATAATTTTATTGGATACACAAATTTAACTACAAAAAGACTCACAAAATTTTCAAATATTGAAATTAATTTAGATTTTCATGTAAAAATTGTTGGGCAACGAATGCGAACAATATAAGGTTGGAGTTTAATAGTTGTTATTTTATTATTTATTTATTTTTGGGGAAAGTGATGGTTAAATGTAAAAAGCATATATAATTAACAATAAATGGATTATAGAAAAATGAAATCAAAGAAAAATCAGAGATACATAACTGCTGAATCTGTTTCTATTGCACTTTTTCTCTGCACTGTTCCTATCCCAAAACACCAATCCCTATACTCAATCCGTATGGTAGATACTCGATAGTAACCAAACATGTCTTTTATCAAAAAAAATAAAAAAAACCCAACATATGTTATATATATCTGTATGTGTTAGATGTGTTTATGCAAGAATTTGTTTTTGATTACCTAGATACATGTTTTTTTCACGCTTGGATATTGGTGTGCACAATGCACAGTAAGCAAGTTTTCATTTCTACACCCAGATTCCAGAACCCTTTTTTCCACGTCGATACGAAATTCAAATACTGTATGTGAACTTATTTTTGTGGTACTTTCGTGGATCCAAAATTTGGGCCAACAAAATGAATGTAGTGCGCCAACTCTGATGAGAAAAAGCCCAATGGATATCTTTTTATTTAGGTGAAATCTGTTTGTAGGACAAGTTGCGTCGACAGAGAAAACATTTACATTGAGTACATTAAATATTTTATAAAATGGTATCCATCTATGTACTATAGGGATCCAGAATTCAATTTTAAAATTTTGATAATATTTAGAGGTCTAATTTTAAAATTTTATTTATATTTATTGTAAAAAAATGATATTAATATTAATTTAGAAGTATTTTTTCAAATATTGTATTGGATCTTGCTAATAGTTGAACCGACTATGTCAACACATAATGCTTTATAATATGATGGAGGTGTTAGGTGTAGAAGAGAAATTAATAAATTAAATTAGAAGTGAGTTTTAGAAACTCTATTACACCGATTCATAATAAATACGGTTTTATATTAGTTACAGCATTTTGAAGGACAAAAAAAGCCTAAGCCAAAAATAAACCGAAGCTTGGTTGACCATGCTTAGATATAGATGTTAATGTTATCATGTCCCTTCAACTTGGTTGCATATTGTCGTGAAGCAATGAATAAAAGGACACGTGGCATACTCTGTTAATCGAAACGTGTCAGTAACCTTATCACCTTTTGGGGAAAACATATTTTGAATTAACATTTTTCAAAAGGAAAAATAAAAAGAAATACAAGTTGGCCACTATGCATGTCCCACTTCTCGATCTGCTCTTTGATTGTTTTAGGAGATCCTCCTTACATTCTCTCCAACTTATTATTATGGTTTATGAAATTATTTTTTGAATACACTGAATATATAATTTAACAACAAAATCTAACCACAAAGAACACATCTTTCTATAGGTTAATTACCAATATTGATTGACACACAAATTTAACTCTTACCTTTGAGAATTGTTGAACTTTGAAGTAGCTCACAAGCGCGTAGAAATGTTATCCAAAAAAAAAAAAAAGTTTTTGTTTGATTGTCGGGCCCAGTCAGGCTGGATACACGTGGCAATAAAGTGACTGTCGTCGTTGAGCACGTTGATAATTAGACACGTGTCAAGTTGTACATGAACAAGTAGCCTACGTCTACGCTAAGCTCTCCCCCACTTGATGCCCTTTTCCACGTGGCGTGGTGGGTGGTCGTCTATCTTTTCCTATTTCCACCAAAAAGAAATCTAAAATTATACAAATTATAATTACTAAATTCTATAATAATCCAAAAATTTCCCACCTATTCCTGTCAACGAAGAATCACTATCCATTTTCGTTGATTATAATTTAATTCAAATGGCATATTAACTGGAATTATGGTATATTTTTGTATTATTTCAAGCCAACTTGTGTGAAATATACTAATTAAAGGAAATAAATCCGTACAGCATCGTCAACTATGCTTCTAAACTAATTCAAAAACATGATTTTCCTGAAAATATAAAAATACTGCAAATTGTAGTACTATAGTTTATAATAGTAGCATTTGGTGCTTGTTTTAAGAAAAATTGTTTCGTCTCTCTCAAAATTGTAAAATTAAAATAAAATAAAAAAACTTCAGGCTAACAGATTTCTCCTTCTCTTTCTCTTTCGAATACTCTGACCTCAATTTTCGATATTTGCTAATTAAGCATTCATTGTTTTGATTATGGAGATGATAAGAGGCCCAAACGGCGTCGCTCAAGTCCCGAATCTATCTGCTAACAATCTCTTGCAGAAGTTTTTCATCACAAGCAACCATTTTTGTTACAGAGACTCTGAGTATGCTGAGAATCGGGAAGAAGCGAAGAAGAAAGAAGAGGAAGAAGAAGACAAAGATATTGAGCTAACGTTAGGTCTTTCGCTGAATGGTCAGTTTGGTACGGATCCGAGATCGAGGAAAAGGAAGAATTTTGAATTGGGCCGATCTTCTTCGATACCGGAAGGTTTCGTCTTCGATGAACAAAGATCCGGCGGCGGAGATATCCGGCGGACGGTGGGGAGTGGTGTTTCCGACATGTTCCAGCTGGATCGGACGCGTTCTCTGCCTGTCGAAACAGAGATGGAGATGGAGGCGGAGACGAAGAGGAGGCGATCGGAGAAGACGAGGGCATTTCTGGAATTTCAGGTTCCTCCTCCGAAAAAAGAAAAGAACAGTGGCCAAGCCGAGGCAGAGAAGGCGAGGGCATTTCTGGAATTTCAGGTTCCTCCTCCGACAAAGAGAAAGGAAGAAAAAGATGGTTTCGTCGTCCCTGGTGTGGTCAACGGGAGGTGTAAAAAGGGAAATCCGACGACGACAAAGAAGGAGAATCTGGAAGCTTCTGGAATGGAGAAAGCGAGAAACATTCTGGACGACATGCCGTGTGTGTCGACGAGAGATGTCGGAGCCGACGGGAAACGAGTGGAAGGGTTTCTGTATTGGTATGGAGGGAACAAAGAGGAGGTGAAGATAGTGTGTGTTTGCCACGGCAGTTTTCTTTCTCCGGCGGAGTTCGTTAGGCACGGCGGAGGCACCGTGTCAGCCGTCGACGACGACGGTGGTGATGTTACGATAAACCCTCTTAGACATATTGTTGTTAAACTCCCTTCTTCCTCCTTGTAGTTCATATATTCTAGGGATTATTTATTTATTCCCAATTATTAGAGATGTCATTCTTCTTTTTTTCTTTCCAAATTTTCAAAATGTAACGATGTCATAATAATTTGACTGACTAAGCTGAAGCAGGAGTTTTCTAATCTGGTTTTGATTATTTTTTTTTTGGGGTGTGATAAATAAATTTAAAACGTATAGTTTTCAAATTGATTCCAATATTTTATTGATCCATTTGGTATAATTTTAGTTAAGAGTGTTTAATGTAATATAACCGATTTTGTAGTAGTCCAAATAATTTTCGGTTCCTGATTCAAAATCTTGATATAGACCTTCCGTGGTTCGGTTTCACACTAATTCTACTATTTAAAATTTACTAAATAGGAAATACATTTAGATTAATATTTTTAATCAAAGTGTTATATCAAATCCAGCGAAAAATGCTGACCACGGTTAGCAGCAAGAACATTAATAAATTAAAATTCGAAAAACAAATAATGATATAGTAAAACCCCACAAAACTTTTTAAAACAATTTACAAGTGGGAAAAACAAAATTAGCTACAATTCTTTAGTGCTCTCTCTTATGTCCTTCTTCCTCTCAACTCAGAGAGATCAACCTTCCTATGCCTTCAAATGGACCTAAAATGTCCTTTTTACCCTTGGGGAACCATATGAAATTACCTCTCTAACTACTACACAACAAGTTTACATCTGTTAAAAAACACTTGTTTAAAAAAATAATCAAATAGAGCTAACACGAGGGAGGCTGAAGCTGCTTCAACCGCCGTACAACTTGCTTCATCGTCGGCCTCGTCGACAGAGAATCCACCGTACAAACAACCGCTAAATGCAGAACCTCGACGAGATCATCGTGCGGACCGGCGTCCCATAACCCCGCCGTGAAAAACTCCTTAGCCCGTCCTTGCCTCAACAGCATACAAGCCCATTGCACAATGTTGAAACCGTTGCCGTACGAAACAAACGACGGATCCAGCGCTTTCTTGTCAGAAAGCAGCTCCAGAAGCACCACTCCGTAGCTGTAAACATCTGCTTTATCCGAAACCCGGCAAGTCATCGCATACTCGGGCGCTACGTACCCAAAAGTGCCCGCCACGCCGGTTGTTGCGTGCGTTTCTGATGTCCCGAGCAATCTGGCTAACCCGAAGTCCGATAAATAAGCGTTGTGATCATCGTCTAAGAGGATGTTGCTCGGTTTGACATCGCGGTGAAGAACCCGTGGGACGCATTGGTCATGGAGGTAAGCGAGGGCTCGAGCTATGTCCAGCGCAATCTTGTGAAGCACTCTCCAATCTACAACTCTTGTGGATCGTTCTTGGATGAATTTCTCGAGGTTGCCTCCTGGGAGATAGTTGTAAACCAAGAACATCTCGGTTTCACTCGCGTGGTAACCAATGAGAGTGACGAGGTTCGGGTGTCGAAGTCTACCCAGAGTTTTGATCTCCGCGTGAAACTGTTGGACACCCTGAAACCGTCCGATAGAGAGGCGTTTGATCGCGACGACCACGTCGTGAGATATTTCCGCTTTGTAGGTTGCTCCAAATCCGCCGTTACCGATCAGATTGCTCGCATTGAAGTTTCCCGTGGCTCTAACAACGTTGTCGAAGGTTATTGCAACTCCTATGTCCATGAACATGGTGACTTCTCGTTTCGTAGTGGCCATGATCTTCGATTTCGGATGCCATTTCCTCGTGTAGAAGAAGAGAATCACAAGAGCGATCAGAACTGAGACAATAGCTGAAGCTGATGCGATGGAAGCAATCTCCAGCGAGTTGAATCCGTTCTTTCCTGGAGGCTGCGATGGAGCGTTTTCGACAGGCGAAGACGCGTAATCTTGCGTGATAGAATCTCCCGTGGAGCCTCGGGAATCCGCAGATGGCGTTGTCAGAGAAAACACATGGCAAGGTCGAAGATACGGGTTTCCGACAAGACTGCTGCATTTCGTCAATCCGTTGGTTGAAGGAACCGGACCGGACAGATTGTTGAAGGAGACATTGAAAACTGCGAAAGTCGCGAAACCTGATGGAATTTGGCCAGAGAGGTTGTTATTGTTGAGAAGCAGCACAGTGAGATTCTTCAAGTAGACGAGATCGTGAGGAATGCCGCCGGATAGATAATTCGAAGAGAGGTCAAGAACTTGCAGGGAATGTAACTGGCCAAAACTCTGCGGAATTTGCCCCGTTATGTTATTATTCGCTATCGAAAGATAAGACAAATCTTTCATCTTCTTCCCCAAGCTTCCCGGTATCTGACCTTGCAACTGATTCCAGCTCAGATTAAGAGCAACAAGCGAAGCTACATCCCCGAGACTTGATGGGATTGTCCCGAAGATCTGATTCAACGAAGCATCGAGAATCTTAAGAGAAGCGCACATGTTGTTGAGTCCTTCCGGAATCCGACCTGAGAGCTTGTTGAAGCTAACGTTGACATAAACAGCTTTGAGTTCGTCGCAGTTATCAAACAGAATTCCCGGGAATTCCCCGAACAACCGATTGCCTCCAGCAGAAAATATGTAAGAGATTCGCTTTCCTAACCGTTCCTGCGCAAGCGGCATCAACTTAAGAGTTCCAGTGAAGTTGTTGTCTGCAAAGTTATGAAACACTGCCGGACCTCCATCGCCTCCGAGTACTGTCAAGGAAGTTCCAACTTGAGCCTTCTCAGCGAAGAAGGAGAGATAAACAGAGGAAGGGTCGTTGTAAGATTGGCTAGTAAACACGTCGAGGTAAACAACAGGAGGACAATGTGTGGTGTTGAGAAACTCAGGGATCAAACCCGAGAAGCTGTTTCCGCCAACATCAAAGACACTCATGCATGGGACCGAAAGCTCTTTGAGAAGCTCTCCGGTAAGCATATTCAAGCTCAAATCAAGAAGACGGAGGTTCTTGCATTTACCAAGACCAACAGGAATTTCGCCTTTGAAGAAGTTCTGACCCAAATTAACCATCTCCAGGCTTTGACACGACCCCCAATCTCCTGGAAATCTCCCTTCTAACGTAGCTCTCGGCACCCAAAGTATCTTCAGTTTCGGAAGTCTAGTGATTTCCTCCGGAATTCCTCCTTGGTAGAAATTGAAATCCTCGGTCATCGAGGTTAAATCAGCACCTGGAGGCATATCTGATTCCCCTCTAATGCTGTTAATGTCTTCATACACATTGTACAGATTCGATAGCACGAGAACAGACAACGAAGAGCAATTCCCAAGTTCAACAGGTAATGGACCACTAAGAGTGTTCCTAGAAACATCCAAAACCTCGAGCTTCCGAAGACTCCCCAATTCTAAAGGGATAGTCTCCTCCAACGTATTCATATACAACAACAATGACCTTAAACCACGACAATTCCCCAAACTCTCTGGAATCCTTCCGGTGAAGAAATTACCAGACAAATCCAAATGCTCAAGCTTTCCACAGTTATCCCCAATATCTTTAGGCAAAGAGCCTTGAAGCCAGTTTAATGGCAAGTGCACCACTCTGAATCTCCCGACAAAACCAGGAACAGTTCCATTCAACTTGTTACCACCCAAGTTCAAAATCTCCAACTTGGACAGATTCTGCAGAGAATTCGGGATTTCACCTGAAATTCTGTTAAACCCTAGATTTATTACCCGCAAATTCCGTAACCCAGTAAACTGAATAGGCAATGACCCGGTCATCAAATTCCCTTCCAGATCAAGAACTTCCAGCTTCTCCATTGCCCAGATTCCAAAAGGAATCTCTCCGCCAAACGAATTGAAGGGCAGAGACAAAACCCTAAGTTCTGTGAGACCCACAATGATAGAAGGCAAATTCCCCGCCAAAGCTCCACGATTTCCGGCGCAATCCCTCCGAATACTAAACCCATACAGCGGAAACTTACCAATATCACCGCACGTGAAACGGTTTCCACTGACTTTCGAACTCCCTTTATTTCCAGAGCCGCTGATGTTAAGAGCCATGACTCGGGAGGTCGAATCGCAGGATACGCCAAACCAGGAGCAGTAGTCTTCGCTCTCCTTGACCCAGCTAGCGAGAATCGAACCAGGGTCCGATACCGTTTCCTTAAAACGAAGCAGCACCGATTTGTCCGAATCCGCTAACACGGTGATTTTTCCGGAGAGACAGCTTGCGATACAGAGTAACCAGAGAGAGAACACCACGTTTGGAGGCATCTGTCTGCGGAAAAAACGCCATTTGATCACTGAAGAAGGCAAAGAAGTCATCTTCGTAACTTACCCCCAAATGTTTGACACAAAGCCCTAAACCCACCTCGCAAGGTCTGCTAATTTGCAATTGACGAGCAAAAGATCCTTCCTTTTACCGTACGAAACAATCCCAGGCCCGAGCCTTAACCCTAATTTAGGAGGATGATGAGAAGCTTTTTAGTGAGAGAAACAGATGAAGCAGAGAGAGAGGAAATACAAAAAAAAAAGAGGAGAGAGAAAGAGAGAGATGAGAATTCAACACTGTCACTGAGGAAGACGCGTTTTTTTCTTCTCAATCTTAAATGTTTTTTGTTTATTTTATGCAGAAAATAAAAATATTTCTGTGAATAAAAGAGTGGGGTCCACTTTACTTATTTCCTATTGGTTGACAAACCATTTTTTTTTGTATAGCATTTTTTGGTTATTTATAAAGAGTTTTATAATAACAAAATAAATCATGTTGTAAAGTTAACATTTTTGTTAAACTAAAGTTCTAACATTGTAGTCTCACCGCATCAAATCGCAATAGGTACATGATTGATAACAGTAGGTAGATGCGAGATTATCATATCACTAAATTTTAGGAAATATTATTATTATTATTATTCCTTTGTTCAAATCAATAAAATAAAATATGTTGAGTCATAATAAATGTAGCAATATTTCAACTCTTCTATATACTCCAAGACGAATCAATCTCTCATCGACCAATGTTAGGCTAAGATCTTGAAGTTAACATTTATTCAAGATATATATCTAAATATAATAAATCACAAGTCAATTAAAAAAAAATTACTACTCTTTTCTTGTGATACGTGTCATAAGTCTCATATTCTCTACTTTTACATTTTTTTTAAATAAAAATTCACTTATTATTCTGTTTAAAAAACAAAATTACTTTTATTATTCTGTTTACTTTTTTTTCTCCACATCCACGATCCCACTTTTTTCTGCATATTCCTTTTTTAAAAAAAATCTTTTAAATCCCACAAAAAATATATTAATTTTCTTTATATTTTTTCGTAAAAATTAAAGATCCATACAAAACAATATTAATATATTTATGTGGAATTTCAAAGATTTCATAAAAATAAAATCCTTCTGATTTCATAAAAATAAAATTTTTCTGCATCCTTTTTTATATTTTTTATATTTGGAACCTTCATATTTCTAGATTTATTATTAAAAATTGTAAAACATATCATTTTTCTTGAAATTATGAATGCTACTATGTGCATTTGTTTTTTTAGATTTTCATTTTTTAATTTTATGAAATAAATAAGATTTGTTTATAGAAAATTTAATTGCTTTATAAATA